>JAOWCC010001634.1:126154805-126417581 GCA_030867875.1 Actinernus sp. WN-2022 | reverse complement strand
ACCCTTGATGCACAGACAAAGTGGTCGCTTAGGGGAGGTGGTCGCTTACGGGAAAAAGCAACACATGTAGCCCAAGTGCTTGCTAAACAGATCAGACTTCTAGTGCGCTGTCACCATAACAACATAGCTAAGCACGGGAGTTCTAGCTCAAGTTTTTCCAATCTTTTTCAGTTTCTTATCTGTCAGCGCCATTAAAAATTTAACTTTGTGGTATTTGAGTAATGATTTTATAAAAATACAGTACAATCTACTTTGGTGGTTGCTTATCGGAAACAAAAAACAATAGAAAATGTCAAGTGTTGAGACTAAAAAGTGGTCACGGTCGCTTAAGAATTTTTGCGTTGGTCGCTTACGAGAGAGTTTTTACAACATAATTTGACTGAGAAAAAAGGTTCTTTGGTAAAGTGGTTGCTTATGGGAGGTGGTCGCAGGAGAGAGTTCACTGTATAGCTAATAAACACTTGGTGATTGCTGAAATTAAAATCAGGCTACATTGTAAATTGGCTTGTAGGTAGCCCAAGCTTACGATCCCGGTTATTGGAACCTGGTTATACATGTACATGTAGCAAAGTTCCCAGGATAACAAAATATATTTTTCAGACCAGCAAAACTACAGTAAATTGTGTAGATTAGAACCAGGTTACCATAATTGACAGCATAAAAGCTGCAGGGTATTTTCAATTTTGTTTTGACTAAAAGGTTGTTTTGGTCTAAAGTCTGGGTGCAGCTTATACAGTCCCGCTCAAAAACTTTGCAACCACCACTAAACGCCAGACGACGCTAATGTCTTTTAGCGGCGTTAGTGCCACTAGCTTTTACCGTTAGTGCCACCAAACCACTAGACGGCTTGAACTGTGGGTGGCTAGCCACCAAAACTTCTGAGCCACCAACGATTCTCTTCAGCCAAAACTTCTCACTTCGGCAGAGATAGACTCAAAGTATCAGGTGAAACTGTTCAGACAGAAGATCTTTTTCATTTTCCATAAAGGTTGAGTCCATGTAGTTGTGTGGTGAATTAAACTACAGTCACACTTCCCACGAAGTTCACGGCGTGGCACTCCAGTGTTGCTGTGTCAAAAACCAGACAATGTCTGTGCAGCAAAGTGGTTCAAAGCAACACGAGAAGTTTAGTGAAGTTAGCTGTTTGAGTTTTACTGAACGGTTTTGAAGTGATTTTCTTTAGTTATTCCAGGTTCCCAAGTTCCCAAAAAATGTCTTTGATTCTGTCAGACACAATGCAACTGCAATTATTGTTAATATGCTAATTTTCGACTTCAGTTTGTTTACATTCACTCACACCGTAGTAAAATGCAGTGAAAACTTTTTCAATCGTGCACTGACTAACGGCTAGCTGCCAAATATCTTGAGCCGTCAATGGCTAGCTTCCAAACGACTAGTGGCATTGATGGCAGCCACCAAACGTCTAGCATCGTCGACGGCTAGCCACCAGTTTTTACTGTTGGTGCCACCAAACCACTAACACCCAGCCGCTAAAAAATTAGTGGCCCTGGTGGAGCTGGCGGTTGCAAAGTTTTTAAGCGGGACTGTAAGTGGGCTTTTTTAGATTTGATTTCAAACAAGGCCCCACAGCCTTCTTGCAGGCAGAAGAGGGTACTTTTTTGAGAAGAAGACAGATATTAGCCGAACGGGATTAAGACCTGTGATCGAGTGACAAATGGATGGGGGAGGGGGTGGGGGAAAGAAGAAGAAAGGAAATACCACCTGCCCGGAAACTATTGATTTCTGAGTAGCTATTTAAAATCCCATCCACTGGGGGACAGGAATTATGATTCACTGAAAACGTCAAGCAGTTGACATCCATATATCTCGATCGTGTCTGTCTGCCATGTTTACTTGTGAACTACATGTACCGTATTTTATCACGTATAAGCTGTACCTTTTTTGACTTTTAGATTTTGAAAGTAACAAAAAATTGCCACAAAGTTGGGGGTGCAGCTTATGTGTGATTGTTTTCAGAAAAAGTTTTTTGCAATGACCATAAACAAAGCCATATGAAGAATAGAAATAGCACATTCAACTCCTCGAATGGTTCCTAGTGTTGTTAAAGGCCATAATTGGTCTTGGAAGCCTTAAAATTTTCAAATAAAGTACAATTCTCATTGAGTTCATGTTCAACTTCGGAGCTCACGCTCGATCGGATGTTCAAGAAAACTCTCACCCCAGGCCTCCTTGAGAATTCAAGATGGCGGCCCACGGACTCAGACACGTGCATATATAGTCTCGCCAGAAAATCCTTTCTTGTGCGCTTAAAGGAATGAAGTTCCTTAAATATGTTGTTGGTTAATGGGGGAACAACAGCAGAAAAATTCTGAAGTGATTTAAAGACAGCAGGTTAAAATATACACAAGAAAGGACAAGGAAAGTTGTAACCAATTCGTTGTTGTGATATGACAATCTCTTATGAAGAAGTTTTGCTTCAATTATGGGCATTTATGAACTCAAACAAGACTACTCTTACTGAATTTTGTGGTGTGGCTTATACACAAGGGTTTTCCTTAAACCTTTCAGGAAAAACAAGCTTCTGAAGTTGGGGTGCGGCTTATATGTGAGGTGCGGCTTGTACGTGATAAAATACGGTTGTTAGATCTGTCTATTTTCATGGACTCTTTGATACAGTGTGATCTCATGGCAATTAAGGGGATACGTACTCTTGTGAAACCAGCTCCAACATCTGTTCTATCCAAGTTATTTCAGTGTTTGTCTTATCATAAACATTAACTTATTGTCCTCAGAAGTTTGCAAAGTGAGAGAGTGAATGTGAGTTTGCCTTTATTGGCACAGGAAAGAACCACTGAGATTTCAAACTGGATACCAATGTGCAATGACAGGAAGTGGTTTCATGGATGAGAGCTGACCAAAGCCAAGTCATGGCAAATGTAAGTTTTAAAGTTTCAATAATTTGTTTATTTTACATGGATAGAGGATATTATATGGTGGTGCAAAGATATGAAGTTTCTCCTCAAAGAGTCAACATATTTCATGAGGGAGCACAGAGAAAAAGTGAAATGTTTTTGACTTCAGAGGATAAACTTGTTAATCTTCAAACCATTGTGTAATTTTCTTTTCATTATATGGACAACAGTAGTACAACAGGTTATTTCACGTCCCCTTCAAATACTGATTAAAAGTAGGAGACAAGGCCAATGGCTTATAAATGTCCCTGCCCAAGGATGCGGCTGGGTTCGAACCCCCAACCTCCCGCACTCTAGACCGTGCTCTACCAACTGACCTAACCAGTGAGCTAAACAGTGAGGTTCTGAATAATTCATACATACTTTTGTAACAGCAAGAAAATGTCATCTAATCTTTGGAATCTCAAACTTCATACCTATTACAAGTGATCTCCCAAGACTTTTTCCCAAGAGCAGTGTTCTCATTAATATTCATATATTAACATGAATATTCATATGTTGTCATTAATATTCATATTGGTAATTAATATTCATGATATTTATATTGTTAACAAAAATGACTCCAGACTTCAATGCCCGTAGTTTATGACTTATAAGCCACAGCATTTTGCTACAAAATGTAAAAAAAAGTATCCAAATTTAGGGGTATGGCTTATAGCCGAGTACTTAATAATAATAATGGTTTAATCACAGCATCTCTACTAAGTACATTGTAGCTTTACATCTGTGAGATAATTTTTTTTTTTTTACTATAACTACATTGTACTACAACTGCTATAACTTTATATTACATAAGAAAAAAAAAGATTATACACACTATGCATAACTTGCGCGGTCACAACACGAAAAAGAGGCTGTCTAACTTTAATTTCATTATTTTTATGAGGTTGATGATTTGTAAATGTCATAGCCTGTACACAGACCTCCGTAATCCCTTCAAAGGAAGGAAAAGGAGGTCTGTACTACGGATGAGTTAATCGTGTTCTAGGTCACGTGGATAGTTACAGGAATGCTGTAACCAGTCGCTGATTGGCTGGTGCCTCATAGCGGGTGCTGATTGGCTTAGCGGTTATGTTGACCTTAGTTCTGGCTCCGTGGGAAAATCCGAGCTCGATTCACTCTGGTTTGGAATTGGAATTGTCATTTTGTGTCCAGTGCTCGGTTAATATCGAGAAAAAATGATAAGAATATCGTTCATGGAACTGCTGCATTTCAAGTCTGGGAATAAATTATTTCTCTCGAATTTCAAGTGAAAAGTCGGCCTCAACATATATGCAGAAAGTGCCTAGCTAGGAAGTTCGAAAGAATTTGCAGGGAACCAACAAAATTCTTCTTCAGATATCGTCTAGTTCATTCAAAACGAAAAGAAAGTCCATGTTCAAGAGCACTTTTCGCAAAGCGAATGGCTGTGGGAGACGATCAACCAGAAGCAATATCAATAGCATCGGCGGTCAGGCGAGTTGCTAGTACGAGTGCGACTTCTCAAACCTCGAGTTCACATGGTTCTCAAACTCACGAATTCATCCAATCTTCCACTTCCTTGAGGAAAGAAAGATCTCCAAATCCCTTCCTTTGAAGGGATTACGAAGGTCTGTGTATATAGGATATCGAAGAAGGGAATTTATTTTATTTCCCATGCTTCCCAGTGCATCCTCCCTCTTTGTCTCTTGCATTGCCGTTAACAATAGGAAATGAACAATCTGAAATCTACAATGTGTACCGTCTAGTATTTCTCGGGCAATGGAAATCGATATGTAATTTATGCAAAATTATGTCGGAACACGATTACCGACAGTGTAGCACAGACGTCCCTTCCCGAGTTTTGAGGGGAGATGGACGGCTGTACACAGGCTATAAATGTCATAGAATTTGAAAATAAGACATCCTCAAGTCATCTTAGATAAGCTGAGGGATTCGAGACCCAAAAATATTTCAGAAAAGTGGGGAAAAGTTGCTCCAAACTCACTTAAGAAAATCGCTAAAATCGTGATGAAATATTCAAAGTTCAAGTTGAGCAGAACGGCGCTGAGAAAATGCAGCGTGGCAGAATGCCACAAGTGCTGCCCTTTGGGGAGAAGACTGATTACATGTACATGATAAAGTATTATCATAATAACTAAACAATAACAGTATCAACAATAATTAAACATGGTTAACTCTGATATAAAAGAACAAAATGGGAGGTTATACACTACTGAATACATGTTAACATCCTGTTCAGCTACTAAAGGGATATGTTGTTACCCAAAACTAGACTTGTGGCTAATGTAGCAAATGAAATATAATTCAGAAGCATAGCAGAGGGTTCAGAGTCACTTTTGAATGTCAATGCTCACCACAATCAATGTGTTGGTATTGTATTTAATCATGATGTTGTTTGGAAGCAAAACATTTTCTGCAACTTGGTCCTCATTCAGTTCTTCCGAGTGGGGTAGAACAGCATTCAATACATTCTGAAAAGCAGTTAAATACATCTGTGTAAGCCAGAGATGATTAAAACTCATTAGCTTGTAGTTGTGAATAACAGTATGTAGTACATGTAAATATATAGCTACCATGTAAAACAATAGCAACATTAAACACCAAAATTTCCCCTTGAAGCACTCACAATATTCTCTAGATCTAGGTTATATCAAGTGCATTCCAATAACAGCTCAATACTGAGTCAGTACAACTTTTGCACAATAAGCACTTACCTGTGGCTGTGTTGGTCAGTTTATTTTTGCTTTGTTCAAGTCTCATTAATTAAGGTTCAACACGCCAATGGACAATAAGTTTTCTTCGGTTAATCTTGTTTTGTGGATTGTTTAATCTGAACTGATGTCAAGTGTGCCTTTTATAAGCTTAAGTAGTTGTGATTTATTCAGGATCGAAATTCAGTGTAAGTAAACTCTTTCTTGAGTTCCAAGTACCTTAAGGCAACATCAGGCAATTCTTCATCTCCTAGTAAGAACAATAAAAATTGTTTGCGTTATTTTCGAAATTAAAATAAACAAAGAAAGAAAATTGTGTGACTTTTAAAATCAGTTTACATAATTTATATTTCAGTTATGTGGAGGCTCAACAAGCAGAGTCTGCTATGAGGTGTGTGTCTGGGGGGGGGGGGGGAGGGGGGGTGCTGTGTTTGTTGATTACACTCAATGTTTTGGCTAGGCAATATAATGTTTTAAATTCACTTTTATCATCATGATCATCTTGTTGCTGGTCTGGTTGAGGCTCGTCCAACTGTGCAGCAGCAAAGTTAAGAAGCATTTCTGCAGCAGCAACTCTCTCGTTCTCTTTGTTAACCCTGGCTTCGTCAGGATTTTTTTTTTATCATCCCTTCGTTTTCGGCGAGTACTCCTTTTCTTCTTCTCAAATGATTTATCTAGAGCTGACTCATATACAGATGAGGGATGTAATCTGGATCAGTTGGATCGTCACTTGTTTTACCTGAATGGGATAGATAAATAGCAAGTTAATTTCTCGTGGCGGATTGTTTACTTACGTGAGCGCTTGCACTCACAAATGCCCAGGCAAACGCACTGTATTTTTTTAGCAAGAAACAGTTCCAGTCTAATGCTTATCAATAAAACAATCACGATAAATAATAAAGGAAACCTAACCTACCGAACTCTGGCCTCGGCAGTATATAAAACTACAGCTACTGACCTGTTGAGAAGTGTATGCTGCATACACGTGAGTGTCGATTTGGCTCTATTTCTTACGACAAATTGCATTCTCCCAGGCTGTCCTCTTTGGTTCTTTCTCTGGAATCCTCAATAAATTTATTCCAGAACCTTTCTTAAACCTATTGGTGCAATTAATCACACAACAACTAACAGTCATATTTCTTAGTCAATTTCTTACAACAAATTGCATTCTCCCAGGCCGTCCTCTTCGGTTCTTTCTCTGGAATCCTCAAGAAATTTATTCCCAAACCTTTCTTAAACCTATTGGTGCAATTAATCACACAACAACTAACAGTCATATTGCTATAAACGGGTATAAACAGCACTTTCTTTCAGCTAACAATTGCAGTCGTTCATCTGTAAAGGTCATTGCACGCTTCGCTTCCTGCCAACCACAACAAATGCACGTGACATGATCTGTGACGTCACGTGAAACATCACTACAGTGGTCTAGGTTGTATTGCATGATTGCCCACGATGGAATAGATTTCTGACAATGACCCATCGAAATCGATATCTCCTTTTCTCGCCTAGTCTGAGAGCTTTGAACTTTCTTATCTGAGCATGCCTGACGAAATCTAACCTTTGATTATAATTCGATACCCGTTTATATCCAAACGTGTTTGGATATTGTATTTTGCTTACGTTTTCAAATGTGCATTGGATCTGTCCAGACAGCGCAGATCGAATGTATTACGTTGTGGTAATTATACGGTAATGATATTATGTGATGCAGACAGTGTTAAAAAAATCTATAACGTTTAATGCACATGCCTCCTGCTTTATCGCTCCATCACAGCGTCTCCGACCCACATTGTTAGTGGCAAAGGTCTGAACAGATCAACTTCTGTAGATGATAGGGAAATAATAATAAAAAAAGACACAGACTGCATTTTAAGACTCCGGCCGCTGCCCTAGCAGTGCCGGAGTAATAATTCAGCATGGGTTTCCTGTGGCCAGCATCGCTTTCGAAAGACTAACCTAATAACCCACCACAGAATTGAGCGGCACGAGGAAAACAAAATGGTGCATGTTGACAGTGTGGTTATTTGATTATTTTGTACTCCTTAAAGGAATTGCATTCGCATCTGATGATGGTTCTGTAAAAAAATTTTTTTAACTTAAACTCACTATTTGGAACTATTTGCGCTATTCGCCACTTGGGTTTTCCAGCAACCACTTGAAATTTGGCATGAGATTTCTTACTGAACTAACACTTATGTTGAACGATTTCTAACGCTACCGCAAATATGAGAATATCATAAAGCAGGGTCGGGTAGATTTCTGCATATCATGAGTTTATTGTAGATTGTGGATTTCTTTGACCAAGAGATTCATCGCACCAGTTTTGTTAGTTCCTTTTCTTGAGGAAATGATAAACCATAGAATTGGTGGTTCCGACTAGCGTGGGTTGATTTGGACTTGTGAACCGGTTAACATCGGCCAGGCGGCAGTAGTCAGTAAAGGAAAGAATAAAAAATATTTGGGGACACTGGTTGAAGTTGCATGCAATGCAAGGAAGTAATCAAACGTCTGGGAACAAACTTGGTTCCATGTAGTCTTGATTGTTGTGCAAAAGAAATACGATTTTGAATAGTTGCTGCGTCTACTATGATAACTTGATGATTACTTGAGACTAATGGCAAAATTTGAGAATAGTGTTTGTTTAGTATGTTATACTAATTCCCAAGGGAGTCTCTGCATAAGCCATTGAAAGTCATAACTGGCTAGAGACCCTTTGTATGTTAGGATTTCACACTTTCGCGGTTGATCTATTAATTACCCGCCGAAGTACATGTATATTGTAATATGAAGGACAAATTGATAAGTTTTTCTGATCTTAAAAGGTCAACTCTTTGCAATCAGCCATTTGGTTTGAGTCAAGCCCAGTAACTCTGGAGCGACTGGTGAAGGAGTCACTGAATTTTCACTTTAATTTTTTTTGGGGACATTACTCTGAAAACAAACATATTTGTTAGGTGATCTCTTACTTGCTTTCAATGGCAAAGCTTCTTCACAAATTGTGCATTGACAAAGTAATATTTCATAGATTAATGAAATATAGAAATATTAAACTTTGCCCAATCTTGCATATGTTTTTCACCATTCTGCATCAAATTCTGTTAAACACTGATGCTTATCAGTAACATTAGTGCCAGACCCAGGATCACATTCATTAGAGCTGCATGTAGCATGCACCTGCCTAGAGGCTTTTCTCTTTTGATATCTCCCTCTTCTTTTAGCAAGTTTTCTGTCTTTGAATGGTTATCATAATTTTAGTATCTTTACCTATTGTAATAATCTTATCCATGCTGGTGCAAATAAATATAATTTTGTTGTTGTTGTTTGCTCGATAGTCTCAAGGCTAACCTTCTTCTGATAATACTTTCTATTTGATTCTGCATTTGCTGCAAGTCTTCTCAATTTATCATCAGTATTGTCTCTGAAATTCCATAGTTTCTTGCTATAGAGCGTTTATGGACCTTCAGTAAGTAATTCTGCTGCTTTCCTCTTCATTTTATACAGCCTCTTTTGTTCGGACAATCGTGCTACATCAACACTAGCACGAACGTGCATAGATGTAATATCAAATTTGCCAATATTTAGACAAGCTAAAGTGTCAAGGTGATTTTCAAATTCATCTAAGTCATTAACTTTAAAACAACAGCAGTACCATTGCCATCTGGTATTCCAAGATGATTTCTTGCATGTGAATCAAATAGATATAAAGAATATGATTCTTTGATACCAGCAATCATATCACCATCAAGCACCTAACTAAAATTAAGACAAAACAAAACAAATGCATGCATAGTATTTTATTTGCACACAGTTGATACTTTGCCTTTTGAGTTTTTATAGGGAAAACGCCAATCTTTATTTTAATTTGTTAGGAGTGTTAACTCGTGATAATGTTTATAAATTAAAAAGCTCAATATTTGGTCACAAAATCTCTATTGACAAATCTAATACTCCCAATATTTTTTCTAGATACGTTGTACATGCATCTGAAATCCATCCTTACAATATCAGGTATGCAAAATATAAAAATTACTTTCGACCCCTTGCGAAAACGAACTATGGCTTATGTACCTTCAACTTCTCCTTTTCAAATATTTGGCAAACTATTCCAACCGAGATAAAAATGTAAGACACTCACTTTAAAAAAACACCCAAAGAAACTTCTCCTTAAATTTCAACTATAACGATGACATACAAATATCTAATTATCATATAATGTATCTAATTATCATTTAATTTAATTAACAAGCCTGTATTTGCACAGTTTAAAAAAATTGTATTTTATAATTTATTGTGAACTGTCTTTACTTCCTTCTCGAAAGCTAGCTCCTTTAACTCATTCGGGTCCACGCAACGAAAAATAGGTCGTACAAGACCTATAGGAATTTTTTCCCCGCGTCGTAACGTTACATCCAATTGCTTTGAAACTCGCTGAACGGCGTGACTATATCCTAAGCCAATCACACAGCACGTTTTATCGAATTCGATCTAACCAAACTTCTGATTGGTTAATTTTAGTTTCATAGTATTTCGGGTTTCAAAAATCTGAGATTCAGAGTTATGGCGGTCGAGACGAGAGGAGATCTGACGGCTTCTAAAACGTACGATTTGGCTGCAGTTTTGGCCTAACTCGACCAGGAAATCAGTGTGATGAACTGGATCGCAGTATTGGAGGTATATAGAGTGTTTTGGAGTCGTAAATTGGCCGTCAGCTACGTAATTTCAGCGAAGACTTCTCACAGGTGAGAATTCATGGCTACGATTTAGACTTGTTTAGTGGCTTGAAAGGCATTGAAATCATGTTAGACCTGTTTGAAACCTTTCTTATTGGCTCAAGAACATGTCTCGACATATCATTGAGAACATATCTGGGGGATAGAATTGTTTTCTTGGACAGGGCAAGCATTTTCAATCCGATATTTTACGGCACAAGGTGAATGAAATGTGAATTTATAATTTATGCATCATCATTATTTTGGCGTTGCTAAGACTCCTGCTTTAGTATAAATGTAACTATGCATTATATATTATGTTATGTATACTTTTGAGAGTTGATACTTTGCCTTTTGAGTTTTTATATCTAAAAATATTATTTTACTTAGGTAGTTTACTTACTAATAATAAGTGACCTTTATACTTTTTTTTTATAATTATGCAAATTATCTGTTGGCCTTTGTTTACAACTAGAAATCACTTAAATTTGGTCAATCTGTTGTGCTATGAGAGTAAAGTAAAATAGTTCAATGTGGTATTCCTTTTTTGGTGAATATTTATTTATTCTATTATTTTCCGAATTTTCCTATATTATGAAATTTTCGGGCAGTATGCACGTGACCGTAAATATAATTGTTTCAATTTCTTTCATCCTACTTCAGCCAGATGTGCTAGACATACATCAATGTAATTTTTTGCTCCCAAATTTTTATTGTACTACACATTTTGTGGAATCCAGTTCAGTTTTTGTCAAATGCTGTAGTAATTTCTCAATAAATTCTGCTAATTTATGTGAACATATGGTAATCAAATTATGTCTCATTCGAAAAGTGAAGCCCGATTTTGAAAGTCTATTGACCAGGCTTCATAAAGACATAGCTTTCCATATTATTGTGAATATGTATTACATAACAAAATTAAATCCAAAACTATTTTTTAAGAAGACCCGAATGAGTTAAGCACTGCAGACTTTTACTCTATATATCAACTACATGTATATACAATCAAACTAGCCATTTTATAACAGTAATATTTACACCACTTTGATCATAATTACAACATGTTTCTTTAATTCTCACATATGACAAAGTTATACTTTTTTAGAACTATAGATCACTGGCTGCTTGCTGGGATACGTTTTTTTGGAATTCATGCCGTCAAATTGTAATATGATCCCTCTAAACCCATTGGTCTTAAAAACCAGTTTTCTACACAACAAATTCCCCCAACACATTTCTTTCAATATTGAATATATTCAAATCAAAATGTACATGATAATAGATGAAACATCAAACTATGCCCCTATAAGCCATGTATGAAAGAAAGCCATTCATAACTAGCCTTCAAAATAGAATATCAAAAAGTGCCTCATAGGTGCATGCTACATACTGTAAGGAACATCTGTGCCAAAAATGGTTAATTTCTATCAAGTTTGTAAATATTGTCACTGCCTCGCCTTCTACGACTCGTTTTAGAGTGCTGGTATTAGAGGGAAGTTGGGCTCTGACTAAAAAGTCAGTAAATTATTTTTCCTTCTTGTAAGAAACAATCGGTGGATCTGAAAAGATCCTGTTAAGGTTTTGATAGTTAGCAATAAACTGCCAGTGTTTGATAACAATCTGTTTAAGATTCTGAGTTAAGCCGGCGCTGTGTTAGCGCTAGATGAGACATTGAACGAGACATTTGAGTAAGTTTCAACTCTGGCTTTATTTTCGTTTCTAGAAAATACATTGGATGAGTTGAATGATTTCAACATAGACTCTAGTTCTTTGAACTTGGCTTGGATGGTACCAATGTCATTGGCTGGTGTGTTTCTGGCATGGTTCGGTTTGGTCGCCCTGTGGTTAGATCTGTTGGTGGCGGATCGTATCTGCTGATGAGCTATTAGCTTCGGCTGGTCAGGATAGTGTATTTTCAGCTGGCTGTTGAGGCTGTTTAAAGTCTCGATATCTGTGCTGATGTTTCGCTCTTGTTGTTTGACCATAAGATGCAGAAGATCTTGTTGGGCCTTGCGGCAGATCTTGTTCATTTCAGCTTGAAACTCACTGTTCTGTCTCATGTGCGGCTGTGGCCGGTACTGGAGACCGTAGGGACAAGTGGACTTGCTGGTGTGTTCCCGCAGGACTAGCAGGGATTTTTTATGTTTAGCCTGTCTGTTTTCAAGGCTGGCAATCTTGTTTCTGATATTACGGAAAACCTCTGTGGTCTTGAGACGCTTAGAGGGTGGCTGGGATGAGGGGATCTCATCTTCGGTATCAGAAGGTTGTTGCCTCTTTGTAGCGGACTTGATAGGTGAGATGGATCGCAGCAGTATCTGGCTGTCTGTCATCTCTGCAAGAATGGCAGCGATTTTCGCTGTCGGATTGGCTGTTTGCACGGGCCATAGAGTTCTGAAGAGAACTATTGTAAGCTTGTAGCAAGACCGGTTTCGGAGAACTAATGAGTTTTCCTTCGTCAGTTGCTTTATAAGCGTGGTGGTGTGCTCGTGGGGTTGCGAGCTGGAATGTGGGGCGGCCAGTACGACCTCTCAAAAGACCTTGTTTTGAGAAAATTTAAAGTCCAAGAATAATTATAATCATATCTTTGTTTTTAACTTGCTCTAGACATTATTGCCTTCTAGAAGATTTTGTACTTCTTCCAGAATCAGATTTTGGACCTGTCTGTCCTCTTCCCTCAGCTTTGCTTGCCGGATTTTCTGCCTTGCTGCCTGAAACCCCTGACTTGCCCTATTTTCAGACTGTTTCACTCTCCTGTTTTTTCTTTCACTGCCCTGTTGTGTGTGGCTCCCACATGGAATTTCAAGCTCCTCCATGATGCCATGGCCACCAGTCGCACCAACGTTAAACTGCAATGATGCAGATCCAGCAGCTGTCTGCACACTGGTGAACCCCCTATATCTATGTTCGCGGCATCTGTTCCACATCAGAGAATTCACCGACTCATTTTCATTCTGTGAAAACCCTGGTAAACACCTCTTCAGCATATAGTTGGTCAAACAATGGTGTGAGGAATTTTAGGAAAACTGGATCAAGATGATGAGGCTTTGACATCTTTATTTATTTATACATGGAAAATCATCAGTTACAGACACAGATAAAAAATACTAAAATATGAAACTGTTTTACATGAAAGCCATGTTGCAGGGACGAATAAGAAAAATAGGAATGTCATATATAAGAAATATTTACATAAGGTTAAAATAACTCTATTTCGTAAGATAAAAAATGAAGTTATTTAAACTAGTTGATTGCCTTACATCCTCAGGCAGTTCATTCCATAACTTAGCCCCACTAAAGTGAAAAGCCTTTTTACCGAAATTGGTTTGTGGCCGAACGAGGGTTAGTTTTGTTGATGAGCCCCTAAGATTGTAATTTGTAGAGGCTGAACGTGGTATAAATTTTGAGGATAAATATTCAGGAGACATGTTATTTAAAGCCTTATAAATTATAAATCATTATTGCTTTTTGTTTGATTCGTCGAATATATAGTCTGTCCCAATTTAGAGTACTTAGGAGCTCATCAATCTTAGTATCAAAGGGTAAACCGGTTATTATTCTGGCAGCTCGGTTTTGCAACTTTTGTAGATTCTCGGCAAGTCCTTTGTTTAGATTTTCCCATACAACACTACAGTAATCAAAATGAGGGAGTATGAGAGTATCATAGACACTTAGCAGTGCTTTGAGGGGTATGAAAGGCTTTATACGTCTGAGTGCACCTAGACCTGAGGAGATTTTCTTCATGAGTTTGTTAATGTGGGTTTTCCAAGACAATTTTTTGTACACATCTAGATATTTTGTTGAGGTAACTCTTTCTATGACTTTACCATCAATGGTGAAAGATAAATCTTTCGGAAAAGTTGTCAATTTCTGGTGGGAACCCACTAGCAACAATTCAGGTTTTGTTGCATTTAGGATGAGTCTATTTGCACAAAGCCAATTTCTAACATTTTGGAGGTCAAGTCTTAAGCATTATTCTATCTTTCTCTGACTCTCGCCGGTTACTGTTAAGTTTGTATCATCTGCGTACATCCGAGGAAAAGGTTTGTTGGTGAATGTTGTAGAACCAGCAGCTTTGCTTTTCTGAAAAGAATAATAATAATAATAATATTATTTATTTATATAGCGTCATTTCCGTTAAGACCAATAACGCTTTACATCGATTCAAATATTTAAATGAATCTAATAATACAAACTATGCTAAAAATTAAAAACTATATTATAAAAATGTTTCATATACATGGGATATAACAAGGATAATCTATAAATTAAAGGCTTGTTTAAAAAGCCAGGTCTTAAGTCTATTCTTAAAAACTTTTACTGACTCACTGCATTTAATATCCAATGGAAGAGAGTTTCATAGGCCCGGCGCAGCCACTGAAAATGCCCTGTCGCCGTACGTTTTAAGTCTAGTAACTGGTTTAAGTAATAAGTAATTGGACGAAGAGCGTAACCTACGGGCGGGACAATAAGATTGCAACAGTTGCTTTAAATAAGCCGGCGCCTGATCATGTAAAGCCTTGAAAGTAATTAATAAAATCTTAAAGTAAATACGCTGTTCAACCGGCAGCCAGTGTAGTTCAACTAAAACAGGCGTAATGCATTCATGTTTGCGAACTAATCTAACAACTCTAGCAGCAGCATTTTGTACATACCGTATTTACCCGTGTATAAGCCGCACCCGTAGATAAGCCGCACCCCAAGTTTTGAAGCTTGAATTTAGGAAAAAACTTTTTTTGAAAAATCAAAAAATAATTAGAAAATCTTTTGTCCGAGTTCATAAACGCTTGTACTTGATGCCAAACTACTTCAAAAAAAGAATAATCTTTTGTTGGAGTTCATAAACACTCGTACTTGAAGCAAAACTTCATCAGATTGTCATAAATAAATAATCACAACTTTAATTCGATCGAATATGGTTCAACTTGCCTTGTCATTTCTTGTGTATATTTTAACCTGCAGTCTTTAAATCACTCCAGAATTCTTCCGCATTTATTCCCCAATTAACTAACAACAATTCTAAGGAACCGCTTTCCTTTAATCGCTAGAACAAGAAAGGTTTTCTGGCGAAACAATACTGCACGAGTAGGTCAGGTCCGCCATCTTGGATTTTCATTAACTAGTGCCAATCTCCCACGTGTAAAATTGCGAAGAATGCCTGGTTGTTTAGATGCATGCTTTGACAAGCGCTGCGAATCAGCATGTTTTGGAAGGTAAATAAGCTTAATCACGTTTAAATATTCACGAAATTCTAATATATTAGGTCTAAGGTAGGTCTCAGAAAAGTTTTTACTTTAATTCTTTCAAATTGCGTGTTTTTTTTCAATGATTATGCTTAAATTGCTAATAAATATTACACGATCTTTCTCTGTTATTTGTTTTACTTTTTCTTCTTTCAGATGAAAACAAATGGTAATTTATGCGAAATTTTGATACCTTTTCTAGGTGTTCCCGTAGATAAGCCGCACCCCCGATTTTGAACGAAAAATTTTGGTGAAAAGGTGCGGCTTATACACGGGTAAATACGGTATTGGAGTCTCTGTATAGTACTCTTAGGAAGACCAAATAAAAGAGAATTACAAAAATCTAACTTAGAAGTAACTAGAGCATAAATTAGAGTTTCACAAGATTTAAAGCTTAAATACGGGCGAATCTTGCTAATGTTACGGAGGTGGAAAAATGAAGAACACCAAGAGTCCCTGCCCTGAGGATAATATCTGTGCCTGTCTTGGTCATTCTCCATCTTGACACTGTGATACAGTACTGCTTTGATGGCAGTCTGCATCTTCTGGATGGCCTTGTCAATATCACATTTTTTCTTTGCTTTTTTATCCACACATCTTCGAATAGCATTTCCATAAAACTTCTGTATCTTATCAATGGTGGGCCTTGTGAGACGTTCTGCTCTCTCACTGACTGGTTTTTCATCATCAAGCTTTTGCCACCTCTGTGATGCAATCAAGTTCTTCAGCATACATTTCTGGACATGGCCTGCGCAATCAAGCTTGTTGACAAATAGCTTCACCACTATCGTGCTTCGATTCCCAATCACTGTGCGCCTTAGACTTCAACCATTTTAGATACTCTGCAGACGTCTTGTCCATATTCTCATACTTATTACAGTCATCACTTGCTCCATACTTTATTACACGTGTCCATGTAGACTCTTTGTTTACACACGGAGCATTAAAAATTAAGTGAACTGCTCAGTCCTACACGTTTAGAAACATCTTCAACAATAGTAATGTTTCCATTCCTACACTTGTGCATCGCTTCCATAGCTATCTGATATCCTTAAGGTTTGAATTCATCATAGTAAGGCTTGTTGGCATTGTCACGTGTTTGAGGTGTTACATTCAATGGCTCCGGTGTTTTCTCTTCCTCGCACTTTGTTGAACTCGCACGTTCCAATTTCTTGGCAGAAGTTGAATTGATGCCTTCAGATTTCTCTAATTCATCTTCTGGTCCCATCTCATCACAAGGTGTAGGTAGTGAACGACTAATGCCAGAGTGCAAAAAGTCACAAGCATTGGCGGCACCATTTTCCACTCGTTCACTTTCACGAGTTTTGGCTTGTTCGCTTCGAGTTTACACAAATCTTTTCCCTTCACTTTGTTCTTGATGCGATACTTTACTCCCTGCTTTGAACCTCAAGGGCTTTTCTAACCCTGTAAATGGCTTGTAACTTACCTTTACTGGAAAGGCTAGTTGTTGTTCTTCTTTCAATGACTGATAGGCATCACGAACCATGTGCTTTTTTAGGGCCACATTAAGTTATAGAATTTAGAATGCCATGAAAACTTCACTAGCCAGTTCGTCCAACAGATATTCGTTGACCAGATCCCAGCCAGCTTCATATTTGTCAGCTAATCTGATAAACTTGTTACGTTTTTTTTATATCAAGTTCGAGGCCTTCCAAGCAAGTTTTAACCATATCAAATTTTCTCTTACCCAAGGCTTGCGAATCCATATTAGTCGCCCTGCATAATAGTGTAAAACAGTAGAGAAAATGATTATGCAGGTGACTATATGGAACGAAACACTACCATGAAGTATTTGCCCATGTACGACTCGGTCATCTACAGACAAGAAAAGCCAAAATAACTTCTATCTGGTTCTATGCAAAATGGGTTACTGCCGTGCCACGCTACTGAGTACTGGTGAGTTTTCCTAAATTAATATTGCAAAACTCTTGCCTCTTGGGTAGTCATACAATGTCTCCAGGAATTAGAATGTAACTTTCGTTTTGACCACTAGTTGGATTTTGCAGTGCCTCAGTATCATCTTTGTTGAGCTCCTCCATTAACTGTTGGAAGCTAGGATAGTACTTAACATTAGAATCAGAATCTTGAAAAAGCACAGAATATAGCTGATGAACTACACAAGGTGCAAAGCCACACTTGACGGGTCAGTTCGTATCGACCAACTTTTTAACATTGACCTGCCTATTTTGAAGATTACTAAAAAATCTTCAGCCATTAATTATTTAATTATTCACATAAAGCTAGCTTTATATGATAGTCATCCACTAACTTGAGTTATTGATATAATATAAATTTCTGTGTAATTTTATATATGTGTGTGTATTATTGGTAAGCTCTGTACACCTCTACAAACTAAAAGTTATGCATGTACCTGTATATTTGGGTGGAGATATATACATTTTACTCAGTGTGTTTGTCAAATGTATTAGTGTATTTCCCAGTATATGTGCACATAGACATGTATGCAAGTATTACAGCCTAACATATTTATGTCTTAATTTATAGTAATTAGGTTATATATAATAGCAATTTTCATAAATTCTGACTCCCCTCACCATATTTAAATATATCAAACATTATAGGATACCTATCTATATATTTTTTAAGAACGCCTTGATTATAGGCAACTTGAAAATTATATCAGCAATGACATCCCATAATGTTAGATATATGTTTGATATATATTTATATATGGCGAGGGGCGTCAGAATTTATGAAAATTGCATATATATATATATAACCTAATTACTATAAATTAAAGTATTATATGTACATTGTCAATCTTGATGTACCATTTTTTACCTTAATATAGCATCCTCAAGATGATTAATTTCACAATAATTTTATCAAGAAAAAAAGTCAAAAACGTCGTTGACTGGCTATGCCACGACAATTAAGGACCAAGTGAAAACACACCTAACAACAATTGGAACTGTGTGATAATATGTATTAAAGTAATATCAACTTGTCAGTATGGTTTGCTATAATTCATTTGATTGCACTTTCTTTTGTCATGAACACCAGTATAATTTGACATTGTTGATTGAATCCTAGCTCCTATAATATTGTTTGCATCATTTTGTGACCACGAACGTTTCTGCAATTTCCTGTGGTTCCCTTTTCTTGATATTTCTTTGGTCTACGGCTGATATTTGAGTACTCTTTGTGTTATAAACCTAACTCTCGCTTTGTTCTCTTCTCCAATGTGACACAGTTGAAGACTTCTGCAACACATGTAATGGCAATGTTTCATTGATTGAAAAGGGTACTATTGTAACATGACTATAGGGCACTTTTGTAACATGGTGCAATTGAGTAAGGGGCTGTTTAAATGATGGGAGGAAAACATCAGAAGTTACGTTTGACGAAACTTTATAACTTTCTTAGTAGAAATTTGTCACCAAGGCGTTGTGTTGTGCTGTTGTTAACTGTTGTTGACATCCAGCTGCTGATTTCGCCATGACTGCTGGTCTTGCAGTTACACTAATTTAAGTGACATCAACTAAATAGGCAACTATTTTATTTAAATTTAATAATATCACAACAACAACGTTGTAGCAACTCTACGTTGTGTAGTATTAATACTACTTTGTGCCACCTTGTAGTAAACGTTGCACAGATGAATTATCTGCACTCTATCATGTATAAACCACTTTTAATCGTTTGTCATATGTTTCATTGGTTTAAAAGCGGACATTCAGAATTAACTTGCTATGGCCTTCTAGCTATTAACTCCAATACAATCCTCTGCATTCTGATCAGTAACCTAATGTTGGATGAAACTACTACTGCTACCCAACAACTTGCTATGGCCTTCTGCTCTTCACAAGCAGCTGAAAAATCAACATACATACATACGTATAACTGACGCATACGCCTTGTGACACACAGAAGTAGTGTGTATACTGTTAATTGCAAACGTCCATTCAACAAGCTAGTCAAAATGTTGTACCCCCCCATGTTTTTTTCATATGTTCCCTTGAGGGACCAAAAAATGTCAGGCAGGCTGAGAAAGCAAAGTGCGTGACGTCCAAATGACGTCAAAAATGTCTGGCTGTAGAATGTTAAAAATGTCCAGCTAACTTACATGTAGCTCTAGCTTATCTGAACTGAGGAAACGACCCGAAAAAAAACACGTTAATTACTTAAAGTTACATGGCTCCTGGAAGAGCATTCTTTCAATGAATGGATACCATAACTAATAAAGTTATCGATGAGTATTATAAAAAAATATATAATGAAAAGAAAAATAACTGGTAGAATCATTGGCAATCAATGAAAAGGTTTGGGAGAAAAAAGGAGAACTGAAAATGAAAATAAATAAATTAATATCTCTGACTACTGGGGCGAAGATATTTACTGGACTGCCTGTTTCAACATAGTGCATGCCCCTTTTTTTGGTCTCAAAACGCTCGCATGGGCCGGCGCCTTGCTAATGTGCCTGTGTAATTTTACTGTTCAAACAGTGTATACTGTATTTATTGGCTCGCCTCTAATAGGTTATTACATATGTGCAAAAGTGGCAAGCGTGGGAAGGCATAATTACGTTAACTTTAATATACAAGTCCAAACTCAAATTGTGTTGATAGTCTATACGCCATTTGCATATGTTATAATGGACTCACACGAGCGGTCATGTACGTGTACATATGATGGGATATGTAGCAGTGACTTGTTTCCTCGTCTGAACAGTTCTGCTCAAATTCATTTATGAAAGATAGTTTTAAAAGTTCAATCAGTTGAATGCGGGGACAAAATATTTGCAAACCTGACGCGTTGCCACTACGTTTTCCTGTGTGTGTACTTGTTGTGATGTTGCTACATGTACATGTACCCTTGTGTGTTCATGCATTGATTATGACTACTAATATATAAAACATTGATTTACCTTTGTGATTGGGCTCCTGGTATCTGTCAATTAGGAATTTGATAGACTGTAACTGTGTAGTCCACAAGCAAAGTCATGCACAATACTCTCTGGAGCAATATGAAAAAAACAAATCCAACTCTGCATCAATAACACACATGAAGAGAAATGCCGGCCATCCGAATGAATGTACTTCAAGAATGGTACTGATGGTGAACATATAGGGTATAAAATAGAGTAATAACTTTGGGTGCCCAGGATCACACAACACTGTTATAAGTGAGGCACAGTTCTACGTGAAATATATAGGGTCTATTTATTTGAGGTCAATATTTCAACAAGAAAATTTAGTTTTCTACAAGACCAAGCTGATGTATCGAAAAACGGTTTGAACTGGTAATAATATAGTAATGGCACTTTACTTTTAGGCTTAAGGTTGGTACATATATGTTGTGCTGACCTATGGTGAATTGTGTCCTGAGAATGGTGAACACAGTATCTGGAGACTCAATTTGAAGCATTACTTGAAATCCATAACATATTTCTAAGGAAACAAACAAGACAATAAAAAAGTACAAACATTTCGATCTTGGTCATTTTTGTAAATGCCATTTTTGTAAATGCATTATTAATACCTAAAAACAGAAATGTTCAAGTTCATGTCAAAAATAGCCAGACTTGCCCAAAAGGGCAATTTACGTAACTTATACAGTCCTGCTCAAATATTCTGCAACCGTTGGCAGCCCCAGAGCTGGCAAAATGTTATGTCAAAATGTTGGTGGTTTGGTGTCACCGATGCCGTCTGTGGATGAATGCCGTTTAGTGGCCAGCTGTCAAGGGCTTTACCTAACCAATGACTCGAAGCTATTTAATGTCAGCTAGGAGTTATGGGAAGAAGTTAATTTTTGAATGCTGACAGTGCATAGTCACCCTCCCTGTGAGAAGACCGTGATGCGATTTTCCCAGTTTACGACAGATGTATCTCAACGTCTGCCAGATATATGCCACATTGTCAACATTTTATGAGATTTGGAAAGCAACTTAATTGCTCCACAAATTCACATTCTGTCAGTGAATGTATGGTTGATTGTGCAAGGCTGATCTGATCATTTATTTCAAGAGGAGAGGATACCTTTTTCCTTAACGTGTCAAAAAGTGCAAATAATTCATTCAATCAACAACATTAAAATGAACCGGAACCTTCTTTGAAGCTACTTTTCGTTCGTAAAGTTTTGTACGTTAATACAATGCCCAAAAAAGTAAAAGTGGATCGTTCTCAGCAGTATTTCAAAAAGAAGAAGAAAAGCAAGGTATTGCTATTGGCGACATTATTTTTGTCAATAAAGTTAAATACACTTTTGAGCTCATGGCATGCAGAGTGCAAAATGGCTGTGGGCTTTAGCCGGCAAATACACGAAAACGATGATTATAATATTTTAACGTTTTTGTGTTTCCATAGATCGTCGATCAAATTTTTAGTATGACTACGCTTTCAAAATCCTAATATCAGCCATAGTTTTTCGCGGTACATGATTACTTGTCTGAATGAGAGGAGTGAAAGAACATAAACATGGTCTTACGGCAGGGAGAAAGCCTGCACCACTGATACTGTGTCCCTTGTAGGAATTGATCCCTTGATAAGGATTCTTTTCATTTTCGATGGCTTCCTGTCTGGTATCGAAATAATAATCGGTCTGTGTTCATAACAAATTTCTTCAAAATGAGCTGAACACAGCACCGATTCCTTGGTCGGTGTGAAGTTATTCCTATGTCTCTGGATGAAACAAGTCCACATTTGCCTTGTGTTTTCAACAGAAGGGAAATATTGCATTGATGCACTGGGCATATAAGTGCAATTCTTGCAGCTCACTTGGTTTGGGCCACCAGGCATGCAATAATGTCCTCTCCCCTTCGCTTTACGTTCAGCCATCATCAAGTCTTTGTCGCGTGTCAAGGTTCTGACGTCATGAACTGTGTAATTTGAGCGAATTGACCACATTGAAAATGGACCATTTTTGAAGCATTTTCACCCTGAACAAGACGGCGGAAAAATAAAAAAGGCGCTGTAGCTCCTCGAAACACAATTCGTGTTATTTAAGACTTATTTAAGCTTATTACAAGTTTTATTTTTCATTTCGTATGCAAGACAATTAAAATTACATGCTCGCACAAAGTACAAACATATCGATCTTGCCCGCTTTTGGAATTGCAATGAAATTTTTGTAAATGCATTTTTAAAACCTAACGACAGGAATGTTCAAGTTCATGTCGAAAATAGCTAGATTTACTCAAAAGGGCAATTTAACTAACTCATGCAGTCCTGCTCAAATATTCTGCAACCGTTAGCAGCCCCAGAGCTGGCAACATTTTATGGCTAAACGTTGGTGATTTGGTGTCACCGATGCTGTCAGTGGCTGAATGCCGTTTGGTGGCTAGCTGTCAAGGGGTTTACCTTACTGATGACTGGAAGCTATTTAATGTTGGCTAGGAGTTCAGGAGAAGAAGTTCATTTTTGAATGCTGACAGTGCATAGTCACCATAGATGTATCTCAACGTTGCCTTGTCTGCCAGATATATGCCACGTTGTCAACATTTTATGAGATTTGCAAAGCAACTTAATTTCTCCACAAATTCACATTCTGTCAGTGAATGTATGGTTGATTGTGCAAGGCTGATCTGATCATTTATTTCAAGAGGAGAAGGATACCTTTTTGCTAAACGTGTTAATAAGTGCAAATAATTCAATCAATCAACAACATTAAAATGAACGGGAGCCTTCTTTGAAGCTACTTTTCGTTCGTAAAGTTTTGTACGTTAATAGAATGCCCAAAAAAGTGGATCGTTTATCTGTATGTATCTCAACGTTGCCTTGTCTGCCAGATATATGCCACGTTGTCAACATTTTATTATGGTATTGACATGTGACAGTAGCCGCTTCATAGGAACTTTGGCGATGTGTGTCGTATCCGTGATCTTATAGTAGATTGGGTCCTGATCATGCAGTCTGGATATACGGGTAGCCGTCTTTAAGGACTCGGGTACATCGTATCTGAAATATCAACAATATGATTATTAGCAACGGCAACATTCATTAGAATAGGTAACCACAACAAATTAGTGACAAACCTGTCAAATATAAGACGCAATTCATCACTTCTGCCGTACTTGTCGAGGATATGTCAGGTGAAGTGGTCTGCCAATTGGAAACAACTCTTGACCCAGTCAGGCTTGTCGAGTGCTTGCACCTCAGCCATTGCATCAACAATTGACACCTTCATTTGGGCTGCTGGGACCTCCTGCTCAGTACCACCATCTCGCTTATCGTCCAACTTCTCTAAAATTCCCATAAGACTGCTCTTAGAGGTGCAGTGGAGCATAGTGCCATCTGCTGCAAACATAGACCTTGGGACAACAGCGAACTCATATTCGCCGATGGCTTCCTTGATGTTAATCTCTGGACGGGATTTACAGACCATCATCATTCGTGCGAAGAGAGAGCGATCTTCTTTGAGCTCGATTACTTTGTTGTCGGCCTTGACACGCACAGTTTTCCCTGTACTCTTCCATGTGAGGAGCTTGCGCTTTTTGAGTGGTGACCAGATGCTGAACTTGTTGGTCTGGATCCGGTCTTTGACAAACTTATCAAAAAGCTCACTCCCGATTGAACTTTGCTTGCTCAGATCTTCCTTCACATTCTCAGGCAGTACTACTTTCGTCACCAAGTTGAAGAGATCGTTACTTTCTTCTAAGAAAGGATTTGTGAAACGCATGATGCAGCTGGCTAACTGCTCAATGTTCTTCTCCTGACGCGAACGCACTGCCGTGGTGAAGTTGTGGTGACGCATTGTAGAGGTACAGGATGCACCTGTCATCTGTATGGCTTGATCCGCCAGTCGTGCAAGTTCTGGGGCGATCAGGAAGTGCTTAGCCAGGGCATTAGGATTAAGTGTAATGCCAACGAGTCCCCCGGATACTTTCATCGAGCGGTTGACATGTTCCAGGGCGTTGTCTGCTCCTATGGCACAGAATGGCACGCGCAGAGTCTTGTTTACCACCCAGTTTCCTTGCTGGAACTCTTCATATATCTCTGGCTCGGACTCCTGCAGTATCTTCATCTCTGCTAAATAGACTGGTATCATACGGGCATAGTTAAGCATGTCATGAGAAAAAAAGTATTTCGTAAAAAGTTCCAGTGCTTCTAAATGAAGTGTCCAGTCTCATGTTCTAACTGCTCGGATGAATGCCATAAACTCCATGACCATTCTCATATATTGACGCACAAACTTGAACAGCGGGATCTTGTTCTGCTTGGCATCAAAGGCCTCCATCTTCTGTACAGTGCCATTTGAATCAATCGCTTGCACCAGCTTGTCGTGTACCTCCTTTACCCGTTCTTTTGTACCGTCAGCGCAGGCATCACCAAGCTGCTTCGCTAACTGCTCCAGACTTTGACAATGTGTCGGATCTTCTTTAAACACTGCTTCCTTGTACAACATAAATAAGGCCTGTAGCGTAATTATGTGTGCTGTCTCCCCTCTCTTCACGTGGTTGCCCTCAAGGATTTGCTTGACAGTTGCAGGACCATACAGGTCGGATTCGATCCAACACATATCTAGCCCGCTGTTTTCGATAAACGCACCAATTGCTCGGAGCTGGGCCATTACTATATGAAGTTCACCTGGACGTAGTATCAAGTGTTGTATATCCTGCCGAGTACATTGCAGCTTCTTGGCTGGCTGATAGAGCCCCAAATCAAGAGAAATCACCGTCTTCCTTTCCAGGCCTATAACCTTGGTCTTGATGTCTTGGGCCTGCATCAGAACAGTGAGGAGGGTTTGCCATTCGTGCGCTGGAGCAGCAATCAGAGGCGGTGTTCGAACACGCGTCCCAGCCAGTGTATCGTTAGTCAGTGAGTTGTATGCAGACCATACTGGTATATCAGTGATCTTTGCAGACTGATTTTCAGGCGGCTCCTCGGTACTCGTGTTGCCGGTGCTCGGCGTTGATGGTCGGGTTAAAGCACGCGAAAGAAGCCATGCAAAATCTTGCTTCCGGACTGTTATCGGAATCTCATCCTCTGCGAAGAGACCAAACTGTGGGTAAACAGCACATTCTAATAGGCAGGCAATGGTCTCGGGAAGTTCCGTTATTGAGCGACTCTGGTCAGTGACGGGTTCAACCTTCAACTCTGGCGTCTTGTCATTAGGATCAGTCCTTTGATATATGGCCATTGCAGTGCCATGAAATGTGCGTTTCCCATCCGGGGTGTCTAAGGCAAAGTCAACATTATCAACGGCAAAAAAGACATGCCTTCCCATGCCTATGTCTGGGGGTAGATACACGCCGTCATTCTCATCCATGCGTTTAATAACACTTGATTCGATTTGCGCCTCCACTCTAAGGACTCTATTGTACTCCACCGACATCCCAAAGCCATGTAGCATGTTGATCAGCTCCTTGCTCCGTACAGCCTGGTGGACAGCCAGTCCGACAGCCAACTGTTGAGGCATTTCAGACGAGGATCGAACAGTCTCTGATTTCTTGTTCTTCAACTGGCGCTCTGTTAAACACATTGAAACAGTACTTTGTGCAAGGCTCATTGAACGCTTTTTAATTTCCATGGATTTCTTCTCACAAGAAAATATATCGTTTGGGCCTTGTATTACCCACCTGAATAAACTAAACAGCTCCATGGGTACGTTTTCATTTGAAATGCTTTCTAGAGACCCAGTGAATTCCCACTTCTGAGAGTTCTTGATGGATCTTCTTAATAAGGTAGCTGCATCAAACAATGTTTGCATTTTATCATCTCTATCACTATTTTCATCTTCGGCTAGCTGGATTGCTTCATCTCTTGTTGTCTTGATACTAACTCTCTCGGATTCATTGACACGCTTGGCCTTATGGAATTCGATGCCAGATATATCTGCCTTTCGCGAGCATGTTGGATCTTTTCGTACGCTTCTTGTAGATCGGCCATGGTTGCGATCTTCCCTTCACGCAAAGCAAGCTCTGTTGTCGTCAGAAATTCTATTTTTGCTGCGATCTCGCTAGCTAATTTAGAACGAGCTTGTTCGTTGGACTCCGGCTTTCATAAAGCATTTGTTACATTGCTCAACCAACAGCTAAGGTGATATTTTATTTCAATTGCATGCACATCGTTAGCTGCAATAGCAGTGTTAAGCTTGACAGAACGCTTTTCGTTACCTGCCAAACCCGCTGCAGAACGCAGCGATTCACCAGCAGAAAAGGTTTTTACATTATGCAAAGGTCGCCGTTGGGTTGCTTGGCCATCACAAAAAAAGCAAACCTCTTTGTTGAATGGGGTGGTTTTTGAGCGTGTCAGCTGGGAACTTTCCACGGCCACCTCTCGCGATTTACGCCTTGACTCATTTGGACCTGACAATTGCCTCTCATATCTTTCCTTCGCTCTTTTCAACATACCTGTATGGGCAGCATCCTTATAACATGAACGATGCCAAGATGCTTGCTTTGCTTGTAGCTCCTCGGCTGAAGAAGGCTGTAGCTTTCCCCATGCTTCTACATAACTGAAATTACCGTATCTTGACCATTCTTCGATCGAGCTCAAAACTTTTTCGTGTGCAATTGGATTTTCAACTAAATCTTCATCCTTTTCTTTTTGACAGATTAAACAATGATCAAAACTTAAAGTCGAATTTGTAGTTTCTGTGATCTCAGATTCCATGATGTCGAAGAGAACACAAAAAACGTTGCTAGAAAATCTGCCAATCCAAGATGGCGGACCACTAGAATGATGATAAAAACCGCTGACCAGTGGTAACACAGGCTTGTACATTTTCCCTTTAACCATTAATAATTTCAAAAGGAAACATTACTTAAAGTGTTTATGAAACCAAATTTTGCATCTTTATTTTATTGCAGAATAATAAAGTTCATTGCTTTCTGATTATCAAGAGTATATTTATTTTTCAGCTCCGCCTTCGGAAAGGTCTCTTTTTCGCCATTCAAATTGACTACTTTATGCTAAAAACTGTCCCGTTTGCCGCGCGGCCAAATGAGCTGCGTGACGTCACTGTGAGGACTCGCTGTTTATATACTACAAACATGGCAGACTCGGCGAGAAAGTTTCAGAGAAAGCTAAAAATAAGCAAGGAGGTGGAAGATATTGTGTGGCTGGTGGCCTTGGTTTTCTTCCCCTATTTAACTTTATCCTACGCCAAAATACAATGAACTTTGAAGTTGAGAAAAGCAATAGTCAATGTCCACATTCTATACTCATTCACAGTTTGTACAAGTACAACTACAACACAACTACAAAAAGTACAAGAAATGACTCACCAAGAACTCGACGATAACTTTAATACTCCTGACTTTTATGCTGAAGCCAGAACAGTGAATGGCAAAGAATACAATATAGGGTTTCTCTGGTTTCCTGTAGAAATTCGTTTAAGAGGATCCTGAATGTTCGTGAATGAAAAACGGACGATAGATACTGAAAACTTGCAAAGAACCCAGACGCGGCGCCATATGTGAGTTGAGTTTGTTGGTCTCTCTTACTGATTGGTTGAATGCTAACATTCCAAACAATCCAAAAATGGAAGAATAAAAATAATTATAGGAATTAGTTAGTGTGATGGTTAGGGAGGGGCGAAAATGGCGTTATCAATTCGATACTTAAACAAAACATATTTGTAATTAGTCCAGGGTCTTGTGTTGAAAAAAGGCTCCAATAAGAATTTCATCCATTATCATTTTAGTTTCTTTGCAAGATTCTATAGTTTAAGATCGAATAAGACATTGTCACCATAAAAAAAACAATTAAGGCTAATTCGTGCTAATTAGCTGTGACGTCATAGATCAATATATCTAAATTCATTAAAAACGGACTAAAAACTTGTAACTCATTTCGTTTTGCAGTAGATACGTTTTTAATCTCGTTTTAAGGCACTGCGAAATGTCTGCGGTCTGGGTGACAACATAATAGAAGTCCACCTTTATTTTCACTGCTGCGACCTTTTCAGTATCAAGATTGTGCCGCCCGGCTTGTATCGCGCAAGTCGAGGTATGCTCGTGCTATGCCGCTACTGATGGAGCTCCATTGGCTGCCAGTAGAAAAACGGATTGTTTTTAAGTTATTATTATTAGTTTTTAAATCCCTTAACAATTTAGCACCTCTTTACATTAGTAGTTTATTGAATTCATATCATCCCTGTCGTAGTCTTAGATCAGCTGGCAAACGCCTTCTGGTCGCCCCGAGGTCTAACCAAAAGACCTATGGTGACAGGGCATTCTCGGTGGCTGCGCCGAGGCTGTGGAACGCTCTGCCCATTCAAATAAGGACAAGCAATACCCTTACCATTTTTAAATCTAGTCTTAAGACTTATCTTTTTAAACAAACATTTTTATAATTATTATTTTATATTTTTAACTGTAGTATTGTAAAGCGCCATAGTGCAGTTAGTGGATATGGCGCTATATAAATTTCTTCTTATTATTATTATTAAGAAACGAATACAGTAAGCGCCCGCTATTAAGGACCCTCTACCTACGAGAACCTGAGGCTGAAATTAGGAATTTTGTGCCCCTCTAAATATAAACCTGTTTGAGCCTGATATTTTAAATAGGTTCTTAGCAAAGTCTCAAACGAGGACTACGAAAATCTGGTTGTAGTTCTTTATCTCCAATTTCCAACTGAGAATAATCCAAACTTAAATTATTTTTTTATGTCAAGTGCCTTCCCTCGATTTAAGAGCGTTCTTGGCCACACAATTTGATTTTTTTAATCGAGGCAAGGGAATACGGTATCTATTATGTATTATCAATGATCGGCTGGAACGGTATGAAAGTTACGGTTATAACAATATAAGCTATATTTTGTTCACATATTCGATAAACATACCTCCTGGTAAGATGCAAGCTGAGTCAGCAATTGGGTTTGTAAATTGGGTGGGTTGACCACCATTTCAGGCGAATTGTGTTCCCACCGAGAGGCTCTGTCTATGACCTCAAGAAAGAGCCGGTTGTTTGCTACTGGCCACAAAAACTCGAAATCGTGAACTCTCCTGAAATATATTGCAATTTACTTTACATCTTGCGTACACATATCGGTGTCAGGTGCAAGCGGAGTTGTTCAGAAGCTGCTAGGACAATTTTAGTAAATATATTTTCTAACCAATATTGTTCACTACATTTTCAAGTTCTATTGGGCTTTTGGTTCTAATGGATCGGGTTGGTTCACGATTTCGGTGACCAACAAAGTGTCTATCAAAGCTAAGATGACAAGAACCACGAGAATATTCGCACCTATTAAAAATATGAACTCTGCTAGCAGGGTAGTACTTAAAATGAAACCCTTAAAATCCAGAGAGATCTTACAGGTTATAAAAGACAAAATGTTGAAACCAAAGAAATAAAAACTGACAGCAATAAAAGAACTTCCTAAAGTTAGCTCCGGATACATACTTATCTTCAAGGTGACAAAAATCACGGAAGGTAGTCGCAATCTCCTCTCTGACGTCCTGCGGTGTCATTCACCCTGAGAGAAACGTTTCTAAAGATTCTGGACAACCAGGCTATCGTACGGTAGTATCTCTGGGCACAGCCGAGTCGTTAGGCAGAGGCAGCAGAATAAGCACTGTATGCACCATTTTTGGTCTCCAGGCCACTGTGGCAATGGGACTGTGCACCACTTGTTGTGGCCAGGCGAGCTGGTGTCGATTGATCAATTGGGTGATCCAGCTCAGGCTGCATTGATCTCCCTGAAACTACCCCCTCTATCATCCTCTGCAGCCTGTGAATTAAATTCCTGTTGTCCATAATAAGTTATACGATCACGAGTACGAGCCTCCGTCTACAATTAAGATATGTTTGACAAGAACGTTTTCACACGTTTTATAGTAAGGAGCTGTCAAATGCTGCCAATTATTCAAACAATGGGTGTATATTGACATTTACTGCACTTGAATGGAAAGGTTTGACCGGAACCTGGAACCCGGGCCTGGAACGTGACGGTGGTAAACACACCTAGTGGCTGATAGCGGCAGCCGAATTGTAAAAGGCTGTTCTTTTTCAAGTACTGTATGCATTTTTTCCCTGTAAATTGTAAACACACTCTTACATTTCCTGAATTACCGTAAACAGCAGCAGATAAGCAGCACTCGCAGATACGCCACACCACTAGTTTAGAAGCTCAATGTTTTTATTGAGATTAGATTCCTTGCCTCATCGAACTTTAAACGAGACAACTCAGTTCTTTTAACCATAATTTTAGATCTGAAAATGTTTAAACTTCATGTCGCGTGCACCAGCACTGACAGATTTAAAAGATCGTGTGGCAATTATTATTATATTTTACATTACAATACATTTATTCATCGAGTTATTATTTACATAATTCTATTCTACATTATTATATATATATATATATATAGTCGTTGCCATTAAGGTTGTCCTAGACATATCCACATATCGATTTATAGCCTTTGTTCAGTTCGCACCTTTTACATAAAGAACGGTAATCAGCCGTGAACGCGCCCTTTGTATTTGGTAAGAAAGAGCCACGGTGGTCTAATGGTTAACGCTCTTGCTTACCAGTTCGAAGCCCCCAGTTCAAGTCTCAGTATCGGCATCGTATCTTTTTTTTTTCCTTGTCTTTTTGTTTTGTTTACATATGTTTCTTTTTGCAGTTTCTTTTTTGATATTGAATAAGAACGGACGATGTAGCTAATTTAAAAATAATACTGTCGACCTGAAACGGTCTCAAATTTTCACAGACTTTCGAAGTAGATAATTATACCAGCACTGACTGAGTACGCCCAAATTACGCTATTTTCGTTTAGAACGGTATAGTGATTCTGTTGATGGTTGTGGGTTTGAATAAGCGTAATTTGTTTTTCTTACACTGTGCCAGGCTTACATGTATATACCAGAAACAGTTTTGAAAATACTAGATACCCACTGATTCAAAGTATTATCTCTTTGTTTAGAAGTAGGAAGAGATTTTAGCAAGTGTTATGAATTTCATTCGTACTGATTTTCTGAACTTAGGCAGACTGAGCGAGCGACCTCATTTTTTCCTCGAGATTTCGAAAACATCGGCCGCGAGACACGGAGCGGACAGTTTTGAAAATATCCGGCAGTCCAGAAATTGGCCAGAATTCTCTTTGAAACCCATAGTAATGCTTGCATAAGTTGACGAAGCTTTTTTCTTTGTGAAGGAAAAGAACTCGCATGGAATTATAGCCGTGTACTCGGCGTAAGGTTTACGAGTATTTGACAAACGATAACAAACTTTTGAAGCTACGCCATGAACGATGTCGATGATCAAAATACTACATTCTCTGCAGCAGTCGAAGCTTTTGCAAAAGAAATGTTCGAACATCTCTTAATAAAATAGATGTGGATGATAGGTGTCCTAGGCATTTCAAAGGTTAAAAAGAACTCCGTTCTTGTTGTCACGTTTGAAATAAAAGCTTTTAAGGGAATGCAGTCAGAAAAAAAAAGGGAAAAAGAAATGAAAAAAGTCTTCGCAGTAACAAAATGCCGATTTTGAGACTTGAACTCGGGGCTTCGAACTTGTAAAGCAAGGCTCTTTGTTACCAAATACAAAGGGCGCGTTCACGGCTGATTACCGTTCTTTATGTAAAAGGTGCGAACTAAACAAAGGCTATAAATCCATATGTGGATATGTCTAGGACAACATTAACGGCAACGACTGTATATATATATATATATATATATATATACAATCATCCACATCTGTCCAATTCGCTAGGTTGAACAAACATGGAATCATGATACAATGCGCCATCTCGGCTATCACCATAATGGCTTTATGGCAACTCTGCACTTTGGACACAGGATGTACGGATACACATTGTAGGATTGCATTGTGAAGTCACCAGAGTGCTCAAACTGCGAGCAGCAGAAAGGTTGTCCTACACAAATAACCAGATATCCAGATATCTAATTTATTCAGAGATATCTAATGAGATGCATAGTGACTGTGCCAGCTGTTAGCATAATAATTGTTCAGTTGCAGAGAGATTTGGCGAAACATGCCGAAAGCGTACTCAAAAGATATACGGTGTGCTGCAATCTCGAATAAGATTTTGTACAGGAAAACAGATGAAGGAATCGCAGGCATACTTTTTTGTACCCGAAAAGTGTTCGTCGTTACTGTAGTTTGTTCTTTAATACAGGAGACGTATCCCCTCAGAAAATCGGTCGCACAACAGAGTCTACCGGCGATAAATATTAAAATAGAGACGGCAGTGCTCGTGAATTGCGTTTATTATCCTGTAATTGGTACAATTGAAAGAAGTTATGAAATGCTGTGGTTTTGGCATACTTCAGTGAATTGAACACGTGAGAATATGGCGTAAAATGTGGTATATTTTTAAGACCGCGAATTATTTCACAATTTTTAAAATTATTGAATTGTTAAAACTGGAGACTACAGACCTAAACTGCCAGAAACACAAAAATTGAAGCGGTTTCTACAAAACGTAAAGAATTACGACAAGAGACCATCACCTAGATTAATGGATTTGAATCTCCCGCCAAGTCTGTTAAAAGTTTGAACAACAAATGTTTACAGCATCAGGACCCAAAGTTGTCCACTAGGTAATTCTGTATTACTAAAAAACTTTCAAACATCTCGTCAATATCGGTGCAACATTTGTTGAAGCCCATTTTCGAGAACAAGGTTGAGAGCAATTAGAATGTTGAATAGATGCTGAAACCGCTTGTTCTCGACATGTTAAATCGGCAATGTTGCAACCATTTGACACACACGCTTTCGACACAATTTTGAACCAATGTTGAAAGGGCGCTTAATTTATAAGCTCGAGAACCGAACTAGCCAAGTGTATTTGCAATCGTGAACCGAGCGGTTAATAGCGTATAGCATACACTGAAATCACCACCGTCGTTCTCGGTAGAAACAATAGAGAGATTAAGCACCGCGTTCCACGGCAAACGGGAAACGTCAGCCCGCCGTCAAAATACGAAATAAATATATAAGAAAAGTGGAAAAGAATTCCAACATTCACAACAAACGCGGATCGACTCAACTTCACGTAACAACTGAAAATGTCAAGCAGCAAACGCGTGAAAATTGGTTATGTTTTCATTTCTGCCGTTCGCGGGAAGAAAGAACTCGATGCTTAATCTCTCTAATGATTGTGCTCACCCCCGAACTAATTATAAGCTTAATCACTAAATTAGTTCTATTTAAACTTTAGTAGTTGTTGACAGGTTTGTCATGAAAGTGCGAGCCGAGTTTTTAGATCTAGAGAGGCTTTTTATAGTGTCAAACTTATGGGTTTTTCGTACAATTTCTTAGAAGTAAAACTATGAATATATTACTCAAAATCGAGTGTAAAATATTACAATCATTTCGGCCCATACTGTGTATTTATATGACTGGTAGACAGTATCGTGTGATTCGCGTAATTTAGTCATCGTCTCATCGTCTCTGAATCACGAGGCCATTAAAATGAAATTAAAATATCAGTGGGTATTTCGCTTTACGATATGATTTGCTCGGAGAAGGAATTTTCAAAAGGTTATTCATGCACGCTAAAGACTCTCTTACTTTTGGTCCCCTTTGGCTCAGTGGTCGCTCTTTGGCACCTTCATAGTCGGATCAATCCAGAAAGCACAGCCGTTTAAAGCCATGCTATAGGCGTCGCCGAGCTCTTCTGCTGTATCAACCCAGAATTTTCGGTTTCGCTCCCCGAAGTACCCAAAATTGTATTGACAAGTGGTTTAACGTCCGGTAAAAAACTTTCCACGGCTTGTCTAAAAGCATGAATATCTTCCACCACAGGATGCAATTCTGTGGACCTTGTAGCTACTCTTTTTCTTTGAGTCAATGACGCGAAGTTCAATTTTGAGAGTTTGTTGCTGCGAGGTCTCCGCGCATTCCGCAATTTTTAGAAAACAGTACCTACTGCATCTCATTAGATATGTCTGAATAAATTAGATATCTGGATATTTGGATATTTGTGTAGGACAACCTTTCTGCAAACGAGTGTATATATATATATATATCATTATTACATGTAAACTCACGTCTGTTGTGTAGTATTAATAAAGACAATTATTATTATTATGTCTACTTACTTACACATATATAATAGAACTTTCCATAGCATTTTGCTTGACGGGTACTTTTTCGTGTTAGCTGAATGTAGTCCTGAATTTCATGTCAACAAAAACATGCTCGTGCTCGCGTCCATCAAAGTTTAGTAACCAGGCATTTTATTGGAAGAGAGTAACAAACTAATAGTGTTTCTTGTTGATAGTATGCAAATAAGGCATTTTGTAGCATAGCCGCAGAATGCACCCTGCTCCGCACTCTGCTCCGCTCTCTGCTCCGCTCTCTGCTCCGCACTCTGCCATGATTGGCTACCTAGCTGTGTAGGGGCTGGGGCAAGTGTGATGAAATTATGGTTTATGCTGCCATATGTGCACAGAACAAAATCAAAACAACATCGAGCGCTGTGAGAAGATTGCCTTTTCATCTGCCGTACGTGGCTATCACATCTACATGAAAATCTGGAAGTCCTATGAAGAAACTGATTGCTCATAGAGAGATGGAAAATCAGTTCGACAAACTTTCTGTTAAAGTAATAAACAGCAGAAGAACAGTTGGGTCATATACTGCGTGAGTACTCTAGAATAGCGTGCTATTTTCTTGCTTGCGTAGGAACTATAACTGTTGAAGTTACTGGGAAATGGCAACACTGCAAAGATTCCGTGTCTGTTGGCATTCATTTAGTTGTTTGAGAAAAGTGACTGTTACTGGTTTAAAGATTTTTTAACGAAGAAGATTTAACAGTCTGACTTTGATTAATTTTTTTTTTTTAATGGATATTTGTTGGACCTTTCTAGATGTGCTCCCAGATAAGCCGCACCCCCGATTTGCAACGAAAATTTTGGGGCAAAAGGTGTGGCTTATCTGCCGCTGTTTATGGCATATATTTTTATATTCAAATACCCCATATTCCCGGATACATGTTATCTTGTTATTTCTGGAGTGCAGATGTACCTGAACTTTTCAAAAACCTGGTTCACGGCCCTCTCGCTGACTGTTAGCAGCCTCGCCACAGTGTTGCTTCACTTCAGTAGACCACTGAAACTTTATTCCGAGGAGTTTTGACAAGCTCAGCCTTGGAAACTCGCAAAAGAAAGAATCCTTTCTTACAGAAGTCCGCCGCTTCCATCTTGGACATCTCCTGTAGAAATAAACAGCAATTGATAATCAATTCTTGTTCGTGAGGTTACCATTTGTGACCGTCTGATCGGTCTGTGAAAGGTTTTATTTGCATCGGAACGGGAGCATCGAGATGTTCGCAATTCATTACACTTGACAGTAGCCCTGCGATTTGCAGCCGTGTAACGCATCTATCTCTGATCAACAAAACACACACAGCCGTGTCATTATCCCTCAACTATTTGGCCTTGACGTTTTCTGTTTTCATGTAAAAAGTTTGTTTCACTGATTACCAATTGGGGTTGATTAGTAATCGATGAAACGAGTCGTTCAGCCATAAGAAATCACAGCACTGACCCCGATCAACTTTTACAACAGAATAAAACACACACAGCCATATCATCATCCCTCTCAAAGCCCCATTGCCGTGTCCTTGAAGTAGTCGTAGAGCTGATCTTATCTTATCAGGCGTAATAGGCGTTACGTGGTTAAATATAATATTGTATCTTATCAAAAGGCTGTGCCAGACTCGATTAGTTTAATTTAAGCTACTTCTGGCATCCCAGCACTCTAATTTTAGCAAACTGTTTTTCACTGTAAATTCCTATTTGTTAAAAGAGTGAATAAATTGTTGTTGTTGTTGTGCATGTGGTGCATCAGCGCTGATAACAACTCCTGTTATTAACGTTACGATCACTTAGATTTTTTTCATTTCCGATCTATGATGGGTTACGAAATGTTTCCCTTCAGACTGAGATGGGAAGGAAATTAATTATTTTTAGTTTTTGGCTCCTGCTTTGATCATAAGTCGGCCCATGGCTAATGAAATGGCCCGTTTATTGTCGTTCATTGATTTACTTTGACCTTTATAATTGTCCTATGTTGTAACTTCCACTTATGCAACTACAAGCATTTGTGTCGACATGCACTTGAAAAACCTGATGACGGCTGCCGAGGTACTTGACAATCCGTGATATCGTAGAAACCGTAAACTGTTGTATAGATCAGCATTAGTAGTCTTAAGACAAATTATCGTTTTAATTTACCAGCACGCATTTGTATGGGTGAACGTGATGATGATCATAATAATAACAAGGCACGTCACATACGTGGTTTTCAGTGGGGCCTTGTGTGGTTAAATTAACAAAAGTCGTATTTGAAACTAAGAATATTAATGTTTTTTAATAAAATACCATAAAAGCGCTAAAATCTAGATATATATTGAAAACATATCTATAGAAATATCTATAGTTATATTTTGTAATTTTATATAGTATTGCAAAATAACCTGCAGCGTTCTGTGCTTAGACTGTCAGTGTATGTAGTAAAAGTTTTGTATTATTTTGAAAGTTGTGATACACTTGTATAGGGAGGATTCATCGATCCACGTATGTAATTTCCTTCCTCTTGTAGGGGGCGATTCTACTATTAATCTAAATAAATGATTTTTAGCCCAAACGAGTCGAATCATTGTCTCCTGTTGTAATAACAAGCGTCATGTACTCTTACGGCAAGTTTCAAAGTAGATTATAATGACTTAGACCATGTGTTGATCGGTTGGCTTATGTTTCTTACATCAGTGTTATGAAAATTTCGAAATAATAATAGTATAATAACAGCAACGATAACAGCAACGATAACAAGAATAGTTAACTTTTCTCACTAAAACCGTGTCAATGTCAATGAAAGGGAAACCCTCCAGAACCTGTCACTGGACTGAGCAGACTCACCTTAGCTGACGGTGTAGCCTAATATACAGTCGAAGTCGCCTCGCCTTACGGATACCTCCACAATACGACCATCTTGTTAATGTTATCATGATTACGGGCAGTTAACTAAATCTCGTTAACTAAATCTCGTTAACTAAATCCCGTTACAGGTTTGGGTAATTTCGAGACCAAATTTGGACTTGTTTCATCGTAACAAAGCCATTAGAACCTTTTGAAGTTATATTATACTTGTGGCCTCTATAACAGACTGACACCATCGGTGTCCGTATTAACGAGGAATGACCTGAATCAGTCCATTCCGGAAGTATGGGTGGTACTCTGGCCCTAAGCAGTAAAGCTTGTTGGTTACTTTTTTCTTCCTTGTAACCTTCATCCTGACAACCTTCCTTTAGCATCCTTTACGGGATACTCCCACCTTTCCTTGTGGAAAAAGGCAATGTCCCACAGCTCGTACAATTCGTTGCATGGATGTAGTCCTTAACAAACATATTAAACGGCTCATCGTTGTGATAATATTCATTAAAAAGTCACGGTCGGTGTTCGCTCAAGTCGTTAGGGTCTGTACAGCCTCTGTAATGGGCATCTTGCGCGCATTGTTTTTCCCTCCTGCCATTATCTGACCTCTTGGCACCAGCATTCGTAGGAACCTCTTTAAATATAGCTTTTGAAGCTTTGTTCTTCTTACTCCTGTAATGAGAAAGGAATTCCTTCAAAGTGTCGGCCGATTCAGCAACTGCTACCAGAATTACTTTGTACTTTTCTTGGATGATGTCTGCCTGTTCCCAAATACTTTTCAAGAGATAGGAGGGAACATCAGTTAAATTGAACTCACTTAGGGGTACCATGAACTTGCTTTTGCCCTTGACATGTTCTCCTGACTGAACTTGGTTGGGTGTAACACTTTTTTCGCGTAGTCTTGACGCTGTTCAACTGTCATCTGTGACCACTTTAAAAGATTAACTGCATATTTCTTGAAATTTTCTGAAAGTCTGTATTCCCCCATGCAGTATAACACCCTGATCATTTCTTTCTTCTGTTCTTCTACTAGTCTTTCTTCCACTACATCGTGATGGAAACCTGGTCAACTGTCTTTGTCTTGGTCTCTTCTTTCAAGAGGTTGTCGAATGACTCATTACATTGATTATCCCACTTGTTTGGGGGTTTCCAAGGCCTGCTGCAATGCTGACAGACCTTAACATGCATTTACGAACGACCCCAACGTTTGACCTTATTCTTCCTTTCATCGATTGAAGCCAAGTACAAAACGAAGATGGAAGCTGCTTCTCGAGTTTCCTCCATTCACATTCAAAGTTGTCGTCCTCTACATCAACGAAACCTTCCACCTGCCTTCCTTCATACTTTCCACCCCACCAAGAATTGCACGAATTATTTCAGTTTTGTTTTGCTTTGGTACTTTCAGTCTTTTCAAGTTTCACAAGCATATCCCATTTCAGATGATCAAAGAATCTGAGATGAATGCTTGCTTCATTTGGGGCACACGTTAGATGGGAAATCGGTTTTCCATTTCTTTATCAAGAGCCGGCTCACCACTTGTACCATATGTAAGTGTGTTGATCCCATGTCTATTAAGACTTGTTGCCAGACATTCGTAGTCGTTCATATATCGTGTGCAGCTAATCATCATACTAACAAAGATGGTAGGTTGCTGCTTTACTCTGTCGTTTTTATAAACGAACATAGGATGGGGTTTGGCTAGAGCTGTTAGATAGTACGGCCCGACGTTGTATGTCATTGATGCCTACTTGTGCCTTTGGCTTCTGTCCATCACACTACGTCTTAATCCAACTTAAGTGCGTATACATAGCAGCAACATTGCATGGAAGGGTGACATCCTTGTTCTTGCGTGATTTTATGGAGGACAACACATCTTTAATGAAACTTTCCGTCTTGACTTTAATCATAAGGCGTGAAAAGTCGGGTGTTTTGGGAGGTCCAGTATTGCTACTTCTGCCTTTTCCTGGCACATTTTTAAGGGCATTAGACATATTAAAATAAATTATGTTCTTCATTCTCAGTTATTCAACATCTGAAAGAAAAATATAAAATTGTCATGTTATTATTTTGCATATTCTAAAAAGAGGCCAACATTTTCAGTTATGCTGTCTGATACTGAATGGCCTCGTGGTTTTTTCTTAATGACAGATAGGCGATTCCCAAGTTTCCATATACACCTCCCTCGCTGGGCCCCATCACCAAGCTCTTTGGCGATGTTTACGTCCTTTTCATGATACTGAATGGCAAAGTGGTATTTGTGATAATGGGAACCTCACTGCTACTTGCTGTCGATCTCTTGGGATGTCTCTGGCCGAATCTAACTCAGTCACCGCTGCAGAACCTTGAATGCTACTGATCACCCTTTTCGTTGCCTCATCTGCTCCTGTTTTCTTAATAATGTCGATCACTGTCAGTTTTGTTCGGAAGAAGGCTCCTGTTTCCATGGGGTGCAAGAGTTAAATCCTTACAACCTTTTCCAACCTTTCCCAAAAAATGTAAAATGGCATATCGCATAAAGCTTTTGTCATGCTCCACTTTAGTAATGACACAACAAAAATCATCTGTACTTTTGTGCCAGCTGTACTGTCGTCTCATAATAAATATATCTTCACTGTCATCAGATGCTTTGCCCCCCAACTTGGTAATTGATCTGATTTTTCCATCAGGACTGAGGTCTATCTTTAACTTATGTTTGCCATAAATTCTGTTGTCGTCTGCTGTAATATCACGGTGGTCTATCGTCGTAAGATCAGTGAGAAAAACTCTATTTCTGGTTACTTCTACAATACCACCTGACATTATTGAACCACGTCGAATGACCGGTAAGACCGGTAAAACTGTGGTCAACTGCGGTAATTAGTTATATGCGGCCGCGGCCGTGACCGCTGAGATTTTTATCACACCGGAATGCATTCGCCGATTTCAAGCAATCTAAACTATAACGTATCTTCATAATTCATTCTTATCCCAGAAAATCATTGACTGTAGTGTGAAGATAAGACCTGAAATATACATGATCACGAACGCGATGAGTCGGGCATTCTTTTAATTCTTTATTCAACACCGCTGCTTGTTAATGTTTGAACTGTATAAAACGATCACTTGTAATTCAAAATTAACTTCAAGATTCGACCCCTAATACTCGGCAAAAGTCCATTATTATCGTTTCACAATTCGAAATCCGTCAACACTACTGCTTGGGTTTTACATAGACGATCGCTTTAAAATTAAACTTCTAGAGCTTCGGTCCACTAATACTCAACAAAAGTTTATTCTCTTTCCCTCTTCGAAGAGTTGTTTTCTTTATTCAACACTGCTGTTTGTGTGTTCACATTGTAAACTGAGACGATCGCTTGACGATCTGCAAATCAAGAGTGGTCTCTGTACTACGTGCTGTTTGTGTGAGACACTTCAATTGTACCTTACTGTAATAATCAAGAAATAGAAAAGATTACTAGGCAGAGAAAAAAAAAAACACCACTGAAATATATTCTTGCTGAATTTTAGAGTGAAAAAGTTCGTTAACTGTACATGTGTGAGGTAGATTTGGAGGTAAATAGTTAACCACTTCGGCATCCCTTTGAAGTTGTGTGATTTGGCCACAAGCCAAACACAGCGTGCAATCCGTCAGGCGTGACGGTTTTTGACAGGTCATGCCAAAATTGTATGCGCAAAAATTAAATGGTTTTCAAAAGGAATGGTTGGTCACTGCGTTGTGCCATTTCCAGCATGCGTCTTCTGACAATCGGCATAAAGTGCATCCTGAGTAGGCACGCCTGTTAGTTGATCTGGATGGGGCTAATTGGTATTCCCTTAGCATCATCGCGTGGTGTTCCGCCAAGAATCTAGCATAGGCCGACATGCCAAATTGTTCGGCAGCGTGTATTTCCGCAAGGATATACTGCATTTTTATCTCAATACCTTGAAATGTCTTAAGAGAATGACATATGATCAATAAAACAAAGTCTTTACCTTGGAAAATAATTGGGCAGGGGTCCCCCAGCAAGTATAGCTTTTGCAATCAACGACGTATAGAGGTAATCGACAAACTCTGTTGACACGCAATGAGATGGGCTTCCACATTTGGACAATATACCATAGAAGAGGGAATGCACGCCATGTTGTCGTCCAAATGCCCAGCTCATCTAAGTAACAAACATGCCTTGCCCCTGGTTTTCTTGGATACCCCAGACTAATTGACACCGCATGACCACCCCTTTCTTGTTAGCACCAGCTAATCTAAGTAACAAAAATATTATACAAAACAAATTTCAAAACTCATGTAAAGAAAACATACACAGTTAAAAAATCAAAAAGCGATTTCTTATATTTCACTATAAGCAGATAGAATAATAGAAGTCAACCTTTATTTTCACTGCTGCAACCTTTTCAGTATCAAGAAACGAGTACAGTAAACACCCGCTATTAAGAACCTTCCACCTACAAGAACCCAATTAGGACTTGTGTGCCCCTTTAAATAGAAACCTGGTTTGAGCCTGATATTTGGTTCTTATGTCACAAAATCAGTTTCTAATTGTACTGTAGCAAAGTTCCAAACAAGGACAATACCAAAATCGGGTTGCAGTTCTTTATCTTTTACACAATACTGTGCTATGCATTTAGATCTCAAAATTGTAGTTCATTACATCCAGATCACAATGTATCATAGTAGCATGGAGATGCTTGCTGTTTGCTTATAGGGTCCTGCACGCAGGCTAAATAATAAAGTACAGTACAGTACAGTACTACAGTACATACACATGTATTTCAGATACAGTACACATTTTAAAGTACGATCAAATTTTGAGATAGTGATATTTTCCGTATTTGTAAAGTAGAGTTGTTATGTCCCAAGATAATATTTCTAAAGATAGTATGAAAAGCTAATTGTAATATATTCTATTTTTAGAACTGTATTCCCGCCGTTTATTCAGGGCATGCGGTTGTAAACACCTTAATTGTGCTGTCAAATAGGCTTCTCTAGTTAGAAGGTGAATATTAACAAAAAGCACATTGAAAGGGGCGCTAATATTAGAGAAGGGGTTCCTGGACTTTTACTTTCTGAACAGGCTGTCCTGAAAATACCCAATACAACATACTTTCACAATGTTAAATTTCCACATGTTAAATTTGTGAAAATATTTATGCATATTTAAAATGCATTTGAATAAAAATAATCAGGCATGTTGAGGGAGGCCAAATGCGTTCCAAACACCATAGTATAAAACAACCGAAACCACTTCTTTGGAAAACAAGTAATTAATTTGGCATGGTTTCCCAGGCTTGATAACGACGGTAGCAAAGTCCTGATTCTTGAATGTTTTGCTGAGTACTGTTGATTCTTTAGGCTTGATATGTTCGAACATGGCAGTCAATTTCTCCACAGAAGTGAACATGATCCGGCAGACTCTTCTGGTCCCAGCCACCTTCGCATCCAACCCAGGGCTAAAAATAACGGCCGGTCTATCGCCGGTCATGATGACCGGTCAAATTCAGTTTAGCTCGGTCATACCTCATTTCTGTCCGGTCAAAACTCAAATATGTACAAATTATGTATTCATACCTGTGTGTGGGCCATCGGACGTTGACTAACGATCAAACGGACAATTTAAAACACAACATAACTACTGTGAGATAGAATGGTATGTTTTACTTTTTGGTGTAGCGTTAACTGTTATCGAGGCGAGTTGCGATCGCTTTTTGGCTCGCCGCCATATTGAATTAATTAGAGGAAGCTAAACTTAACGCCACATGCTGTATTAAACACTCTACAAATTGTTTTTCTTCAAAGTTAAACGCTTTCTGATGCCAAACTTTTGTTTAATCTAATTCAGTTATGTTTTTAAATGCTGTGGTACGGGTTTTCATTCCATGTTCACAGGAAAAGGAGTGATTTATTAAGAAAAGTATTGTTTTGTGCAACCTAATAAAGTAACGACCTAACTTGACGTGTTTGACGTGTCATAGCACAAATCATGTTACGCTTCGATTCACCCGTATCAAGCGATCATACTTTAATTACAAGCGACCGCAACTCCCCAATCTTATTATTCTGACAGCTCAGTCTCGCTGTTGTTTACTCGGTGATCATTGACCACAGCCAGCCATAAAGGGATTATTTCTCTGAATTTTTCAGCACTGGTCCCTAAACAGTGAATGTGACCGGTCAAAATGACCGGCAAGGCAAAGATTTGACCGGACAACTTCGGATTCTGGCCGGACATTGTCCGTTGACCGGTAGGCATGTCCCGATTGCGCTGGAAAAATCGCCAAAAAGTGCTCGAAATTTAGAAATAGTGCTCGAAAAAATGCTCACGGGTATTCGAAAATTAAAAAAGAATAGTACAAAAAAGAAGACAATCAATACTTAAAAGCATTATGTTTGCACTATATCATTTATTTGAGGTGATCATAAAGTTCAAGTAACAAACATTTGTCGAACGAAAGCCCTTATACAGTCAAGTAGTAGTTCTAAAGCACACATCACTTAACGGCATCACAAAACTGTCCACCTGTTATCATCCATGCATGAAAGGAATTATTAGTTAGTCTCTCTTTGACCTATTGTATCGAAGCATCACCGACGCTTCGATATAATCTTGCAGAGAGTTGTCTTGCTGGGCGTTGAAGGCGCTGGATAGTAGACGGAAAACTCGTTCAGCTGCTGCTGAGCTCGGCTGTATAAGCAGTAGCCTCTTGACGATTGCAAACCAGAATGGAAGCGTATCTCTGTGAGCGACCCACCAGCTGACTTTGTCGTCCTCACATGTGACTGTGACACCTTCTGCGGCAGCCATATACCGAGGAAGTTCTCTAGCTAGATTTGCGATCGTGGCATCGTTGTTGGCGAAAGGAAAATTTCTTAACTCCTCTAATGCCGCTGCTGTTGGGCGAAGTGCTTGTACCTGAACAGGACAACAAAGGCGGGCGGCTTTAAATGCTCTCACAGTGTCGCGGAACTGGACACTAAACTTTTGCTGGTAAAAGTTCAGTCCTGGCCGAACACAAGCTGTAGCTTCTGCGATAAGACGATTGGATAGAGCAGCATCGCCGTTTGCGATTTCGTTAGCAACGGCCTCAGTGTTAGGGTAGTGGCCGACTGCAATAGCGTGTGCAACAGCTGAGAGACGCTCGTAGCACGAAAAGATCAATGATCCATCGCCTTCTAGGTAGTACGTTGCGTTTACAAAATGCACCCCTGCGTCGATTACAACCGCCAGTTCCAAACGTAGCTTCTGGAAGCTCTCGGGATCATCAAATATTTCCAACAGATGTCTTCGATTTGCAGGAGATATTTCCTCGTTTTGGCGGAGGAAGGGCTCGATATCTGCAAACAAGTCGAGGGCTTGCTTCAGCACCTCCCATTTACTCCACCACCTGGTATCACTGTAAGTACGGACTGACTGCCCAGTCCTCTCTCTCCAGACCAGCTTTGCATTATAGCTGTGGGCGAAGAAGCCTATCCAAAAGCGTACAAAGGAATCTAAAACTTCAAATTCGAAGTGAGATCCCACGTTGTCTATAGTGTGAGAAAAACAAATAACATCAAAAAAGTCTGCATAGAAAAACTTCACATTTCTCACGGCGGCCCCATTTACGGAAGCGCCATCTCGCATCCCACCAATGACTACCCTTGGGCCAAAGTTATATTCTACTGCCAAGCAGGATACCAATCTCTGAGCCAGTTCTTCTCCCTTCAGGGCCTTTGCGAGCACTTCTAGACGAATAAGGCGCTGAGTTGGCTTACAAATGTCTTCTTGAAAGAAACGCACAACGATTGCCAACGCTTCGCCCAAACGGGCAGTTCCGTCAAATATGACCGAAACCTCTTTTACGGACTTCAGTTCCTCCTTTAAAGTCTCTTTTTCTTTTTCTAGTATTGCAGGAATAAGCTCACTTAGATGTGCACGGCTTGTTAACCGATGACCATATTTCTCAAGGAAAGGGCGCATTTTATTGATTTTCAATAGTGCAACTCCCGCTAACAGAGCTGATTCAACGAGCTCATAGCGATATAACTGCATATCTGCAGGCAACGTTGATCCAGCCGCATTTTCTTGTCTGGCTCTCTTCTGAAGACATTCCTTGATTGACTGACTTTCTGTCTTATTTTTCCTACTACTTGCCAGACCCGCCACGTGTTTCTTTGATTTCGTATGCCTCTCAATAGAACTCTTCTTGTCGCTGAGATCTTCGCTGCAAGCGTTACATCTAAGTTTTCTTTCCACCACGGCAAAATGTTGACCTGGGAATTCTTTCAGACGCTCCCATGAACTCACTTTAGTAGCTTTAGCGCTTCCTCTTTGCTTATAAATTCCTTTGGTGGTCGGCAATTTTCGATTCCGTGCTATCGATGCGCCTTGTGGTGCACGTAATGAGGCTCCAGAATTTACTGCTACTGTTATTGGGTCTGTAACTACAGTTATTTCATCTTCGGATTCATTTTCACTAGATACGCTTAGCTGGTCTGTTGCCTCCATCTTCACAGTAATAGTATTTGACGATCAAGAACAGTTCAAGAAACAGTGCTGGCGTAAAAACATAAACAGAAAAGGGCGCCAAACGTTTACAGAAACACAAGAGTGTCACGAGCCAATGAAAATCGACTGTTCCCACGGTCAAAGGACCATAGCTCGTGCATTTCCATGACAACCAGTCAATAAGCGATTTTATAGAACTATATTATGCTCAAAAGTCAAAAAGTGCTTAAGAGTGCTGGAAACGTGAAATAGTGCTCCAAACTCGAAATAGTGCCGAAATAGTGCCCAGCGCAATCGGGACATGCCTATTGACCGGCCGTTATTTTTAGCCCTGCAACCTGACACATTTACCTTTCAAGACATCGAACACCTCAAATGGCAGGTTTCTCTTGAAATATATTCTCCATGGATTTCGGCCATTTGGCTGCTGCTTCAGTCTTCTGATGACCATGGAGTTCACTGGCATAGCTCGTAAGCAAGCATTCGATAAGGTTGAGCCAAGTAGCACTTGACATTTGCGTCCCCACCAAGCGTGTGTTTTTTAGAACAGCTCTTGTTAACTCAAGCAGTTCTTTTCTGATTTCAGTTGCCTTCTGTTTCTCCCAAAAACTGCTCTCCCTCTGAAATTCCTCCGACGCAGTGTACACTTTGCCGTATAAGCCTAAAGGTAAGAAACAAATACGAACCTGCTTATCTGACAATTGTATTCCCACTGCCGTCCTTGAGATTATGTCTTGATTAGGGTGCCCTGCAGTGCTTTCAAACACGGCATCTAGGGTCGACAGCTGGAAATGTGCTATACATCGCCCTCTTTTCTGGCGCGGTTTTGGGTTCTTTTTCTAAAACTTTGCTCTTCCCTAAAGATTAATAAAAGTACAAGACAAAAGCATAAGTGCGCGAGGTTTAAAGTGACCCAAGCTTCGATCAAACTAGTTAACAAACTACAAGAACCGGAAACAAAGACAACTGAGCAATTAATTGCGGTGCTTGAATAATTTGCTTCAGATTTCCCAGTCGACAGTACTGCATAATATACTGTTATTATCTACCATATACTATCATAGATAATACTCTGTTTTCTTGAGAGGGCACAGGCATAAATAGGAGAGAGATCAGCTGCAGGAAGTTCTGGTAATGCAGATGATAATGGGACACATTCTATTTTTGTCTTGTCAGGTAAAAATGGTTGTTGGTAGGACAGCAAACACCCTTTGGGAACAGCACCAAAGTTGCAGTTAACAAAGCTAGAATCACTTAACTTGGAAGACTCAAACAGTTAACCAATCTGGAAAACATTCTTTCTATGAACTCAACTGGGGGAAAATGTTTTTCAACAGGGTTATATAAAGTAGAATGAACCACATTCAAATATTTGTTTTCTTTGTTGGAGGTTCCTTGAGCACTGGTTTTCTGATTATAATGGTATCCAGTTTTTCAGGTCTAACTCCTTGTGCCCTGGGTTTGCTCCATTCCTGTGGGCGAGATGTTTTAGACAACACTTCTGGTACTGTGCCACAGTAAAGCAGGCTGTAATGCGCAGTTTGACAGAAGAGGGCAACCTTGTGGTTGCAAATGCCTTGCCCTGCTTTACATGTATACATATGCCTACATGGTTTGACACCACTCTCTCCAGAAGTAATCCAGGACAAGCACAGCTGAAAAATATAAAATTCAACCAAACAATTTTTTTCTTTATTGACAGTTTTATTATAATAAGCTCTGCTGCCGTCTAGTGCCGGTATTACATTTGTACTTACAGAAAGCCTATGGGGTTCCTCATTTTTTCGTAATTATTTATAGCATTTAGCCCTGATAAGAACATCCTTATTTTGACAATGCGCCACTGAAAAGAGAAAGCAAATAATTTTTTAAATATTGTATGTACACTGTTGTCAGTAATAAATCAAGGTTTATGGAATTATGATGTCAAGTCAATCTTACCTGCGTAGTCATCAATGAAGCCCTCGCAAAAGAACTTATACCCTTTCGTGAGTCCTTCTTGGGACCTTTTCTGCATGTATAAAATTTTCAACATCTTCCATTGCAACCTTGGGCAACTCTTTCAGAGATTTTGTCCAAATAATTAAATATTCTGAGATAGTACTACTGTTCTGAGCCTGAGGTTGAGAGGCTAGTCCGCTACACGTGGCGGCCATCTTGGATTTCATGCCAGGTCAGCCTCGCTTTCAATCCAAGATGGCCGCCAGGTGAAAAGAGAGAATACCACGTCAAAGGTCCCAGTCAAGTTATGTAAGTTATTCTATACATGTTGAAACTTAGTCCCCCTCCCACCATTTTTTGCCACAGGAAGCCCAATTTTCATTACTGGATTATAGTTGCCTGCAGGAGTCTAAACATTAAACCAAACCAACAACCTTCATTTTTCGAATACAGATTTTCAAATGAAAACCTGTGTTTACCGACTGACATCATATCGTGATGTGTGCAATTCAGTCAAAAGCATGCAACGAAAGATATCCCGTGTTAGGCACTAGGTACATGTGAAAGCTGAAAACAGTACACCTTACTGTTCAAATTTAGCCACCCCTTCGGCGATTCTAGTCTTTAGCAAGGTACCAAGACTGGTTATTAATAATAATTATTGACAAAAGAAAAGGATATGTCAAGTCTATAGATACAGTATGGAAAACTTTGCAAAACCATTTTATGAGCTAATTTATTATTTATTGGTTTTAGTTGATAGGCCCTTTGCAGGACCTGGTCATGTGACCTTTTTAGCCTGTCAATAATAAAAAAATTGGCGTTAGAACATAAATGCCAGAAATGGAAAGAGCACGCCAAAATTAGTAAAAAGCCGAAGTTTTAGCCATGCCAGTCAGCAAAAAAAGCCTTGCAAACTGTTAAATTAAGCTAAATTATAGAGTTTAACATAATATATCCTATAACGTGCCCCCCATCGCTAACGTATCCACTCACACGTATGTCGAAGTTCGTGACTTCTTCAAACCCCGCCGACTTCTCGAAACCGAGAATGCCATCCCGAGAAATCAACTTATTAGGGTCAATTTGATTTTGTATGGCAGCACCACCATCCTCCTGTCTTTCAGGAACGCCGTCTACATTTGCCATGGCGGGAGTCAAAAAGAAATATAACTAGTAATGGTAGAAGTTTTTCAGATTCGCACTCGGTCAATTAGTTGTAACAAATGTGCGGTACAGCCCTCTTGAAACAATGCAGTTCTTGGCCAATCAGTAGGTGCAAGGACCTTATTGTATCGACAAAATAGGCGGCAGTGCAAAGGATTATATGTAAAAACGGATGTTTAAAAAGGATAAACTCTATCCCATTGGATAGCTACCTTTACAAAAATAAATTAGTTGCACCTCTTTATCCCTTATTACGAAGAAACCGATTACTAAGCCCTGATTCAATGATTGAACCCCGATGAAGGCCGATGAACCCCGATGAAGGCCGATGAAGGCCAATGAACGTCGACGAAGGCCAATGAACGTCGACGAAGGCCAATGAACGTCGACGAAGGCCAATGAATGTCGACGAAGGCCAATGAACGTCGACGAAGGCCAATGAACGCTGATGAAGGCCAATGAACCCCGATCCCGATGAAGGCGTATAACGTGCATAACATGAAGTATTTCCCTACTGTAGTCCGGGTATAGTGCTGTAAGGACATAAGGACATGCTCATATATCCTAGGACATAATAATCGGTACCTACATGTATATATCAGCATAGATGATCGTAGCAACTGGTGTCGTCCTACATGAAGGGCTTACCAGAAAAGGTCTGCCAAAAACCGTTGAACATTGAGCCCACAGGCATTGTGACCCGCTGATCCACTTAAAAAAAGGCCAGGTGCCACAGCAGTAAAGATGGCGGCGGCAAACTTGGAAGTCACGGCTATTAGTATTAAAGAATGGTTTATTCTTTGGGAATTGCAACGAAAAGATAAGTTGAAACTTTCTGCATTATTTACACTGATAGTGACTGTTGTTTAAACAAGTTTTTTGTATAGACAAGGGTTAAAGATATGTATCAATTAAGCAACTTTACCAAATGTTCCACACTATAATATTTAGCACAGATCAGCTTCTTTTTATCGTTCCAGAAATGAAAAAGGAAATGTTAAGACGATGAAATTTCTGTAAGTACTGGTACTTGCTTACCAGATAAGGTTACCTTAAGGACCTACCTTCTCATCATTTGCACATTGACATTTGACAGACAAGAGCATCAGTAGAGAACCTATTCTCTGGTTACTCTAGCACAAACCATGTTGACACAAAATTATGCTAGAACTCCACGCAGTACATGCTATAGATGGCCCGAGTTAAGGCCACTCAGGGCCTCTTGTTACAAATAGAAAGGTACTGCTCATTCCTCATCTATCTATAAGTTTTTAACCAAAAATCTGAATTCATCAATAAAATTTTAAGCCAATTTAATCAGGCTTTGACCAACCGGTTGCATGATCTTATGATACTTAAACCATATTGACATAAAAATACTCACTTTATGTATGTATTTCAATGGTTTAAAAAAAAATTATATTGCAGAATTGTGGTATGATTTAATTTATAATTTTTGAAAATGATGGTTCAAACAGCTGCCTATCAGGAACCCATATTTTTTTATATTTTCAGATAGTTTTCGGATAGGCTAGTTTTCTACTATCTTACATGCAGATAGTTTTCGGATAGGTTTGTGTTCTTGCAGATAGGTTTCAGATAGGCGAGTTTTTTTACTATCCGTATTTTTTATCATTTTCAGATAGGTTTCGGATAGACTAGTTTTCTACTATCCTAACTGTAGATAGTTTTCGGATAGGTTTGTGTTTTGCAGATAGGATTCAGATAGGCTAGTTTTTTACTATCCGTATTTGTTTATATTTTCAGATAGGGTTCGGATAGGCTAGTTTTCTACTATCTTACATGCAGATAGTTTTCGGATAGGTTTGTGTTCTTGCAGATAGGTTTCAGATAGGCTAGTTTTTAACTATCCGTAATGTAGATAGATTTTAGATAGCCTATCTATTAACTATCTATTAACTATTAACTAACAGATAGTTATTAACTAGCCAAAAGATAGTGAAAAGATAACAGTGGACTATCCCCTTTTCAGCAAGGCAAATTAAAAATGGTGTGCTAGGAGCGAAATTTATCCAGCTTTCTGTAGGTATTAAAATCGAGTTTTTTCGATAAATTAAAGTCTGTCGTTTTTCAAATATCGTCAAAAGGTTCCACTAAAGGGGTTTTAGGGGGCGAAAAGGATCTGTGAGTTTAAAGTGATCTAAAAACACCATTCTGTAGCCATTTCTTCTAACTACGGGTTGCACGTTTGCTTATGTATGTCCCCTGAGGCGTTTTGTCAAAAAAAATCTCATTTAAATTGCATATGAGCAGCCAAAAATAGGATATAAAGTGGACTCGCTTGGTCTCACTCGGGGAAGTCGTTGCCGATTACAAGAAGGATAACAGCCCGTGGATTCGGAGTTCGGAAGGACGTGATTAAATGGTACATTGTAAGTCTGTGTATTGAACAACAAGAAAAGTCGGAAAGTCCGTGTTTTACAGGTGGTTACAAGAATAGATTCAAATGCCAAACATTAATTAAAATTAATTGTATTGTTAGTGTAAAACTTCAGAAAGGAATCTGAAACATGTTGTGGAGTATTAAATTAATATTTATGATAATCATTGTAGGTTTGGCCTATGTAAGTCAAACGAGCCATGATCAGAGCTTGGAGACCATATGGCAAAGTACCTTACCATTTGGCAAGTTTTAAGAAGGAATTTGTAACTAAGTCTCTTCCCCCTTGGTACAGATGGTCTTCTTATGAACCAAACCCACTGCTTGATTGTGACTCACCAGTGTGCTGTCATCCTGGCCAACGAGAAATACACTGACTAACATGTGGGCACACATTTCACCCTCCATGTATGTGTGATGGCCAGGGCATTGGTTGCATTATCTGCCTTCCAAACCTCCTTTGTGAAATCCAGAAGCTATCCTTGTCATGGAAGCTTGGCCTCTTATCTGGTCTGATACATGATGAGGATGATGCTTAAGCTGACATTGGTACCATTTTGCTGACATGGTACGATATTGCTGACCACCGAACTTGGTAGGCTTATAGTACTGACTCAAAGGTTCATGAGTTCAGGGGGGCAACTAGGGGGACATCTTCACCTTGCACAGATGTATAGTTAAGGTTCATGTGGTCAGAGAGGGAATTCAGGGGGTCCTGCTAGAAAATAATTTTTGCTATACAGTATTCTACAGTAGGCCCCTATCGATTGTGCTAGTAAAAGTAGCATATGATGCTACTAGCAGTGGCCGTTTTTTTCCAAATTATGCTCGTTTTTGAAGTGAAGCCAGGTGCTGGGAAGATATTTATCGCTCCAATCTACTTCCGTCTACTCCAATCGAATTCCCAAATTTTTTTTGGAGGATTGGAGCATCTTGTCATCTTTTTCTTTTAACGGTTGTCCTTTCGTCAAGAGAGCGCACTTTTTGAGACTGGCCCAATTTTAGTGCAAGAGAAGGCGTCTTTACGGTGTCATGGATGCCTTGAAATTCGCTGCTTCAAGGATGAGATCCAGATGTGTCGCAGATTAGTGTGTGGTAATAATAGGGAAGAGTTGTGTGATGGTGGCAAGTTCATCCTTTGTGTAGTTTGACTTAGGAAAGTTTGGTACCGGCCTCATGTATAATATCGGTATACTGTTTGTGTACAATGGGTGGTGTGGAAGTGGGGATAGGAACAAGGTGGGTGAATTCATGGGGTATCAGGTCAAAGTCAAGTTGGTGAGATTATGGTGGCCGTATGGGAGGTGGCTGTAGACGAGGTAGATTCATGTGGTTGGGTGTGTGTATTGTGGAGTTAGTTTGGATCTACTTAGCCTTAGACGGGGTCCTCTAGTTTGGGTGAAGTGAAGCCAGGGACCGGGAAGATATTCTATCGTAATTTGAGGTTTTCTTCCCGACCTTGCCCAATACCGCAGACCCAAACACTTGCTTTTGTAGGAATTCAGTGCCGTGTCTGAGCGTAACTGTACTTGTCACAGAGTTGACCCACATTTCGCAGGGATAGATTCTTCTGATTGTATAGAAACCGAATGTACGCTCTCAGTTCCTCGCTGTGAACTTCAGCTAACCTCCTCCAAAGAAATATTTAATTTCGAACTTTTTCCACCTTAACCTCTAACAGTTTCTTCACATCGTATATCCTTTGAATCTACGGTTGCTTTTTATTGCTATGTGATAACTATTTCCAGGAAATTACGCGGATATGAAAACGTTACCTGATTCTACATTACACTGATGCACAGGTGACTACGCGACACTACTATACTAGCGTTTTCCGTTCGCCTCACTTACAACATTACCTAATCATCATGTCAGCACGTCACAATATAAGCTGATAACACAGACTAGATGGCATTTTGCAGCTCAGACAGCTGGGGCCAAAATTCTTGAAACACTTTGCTTCCATAGCGCCCCCATTCCCCCTGTGCCATGTAATTTAATGACTGCCTCTCGCTTGCCACTCTGACTTTGCACCCAACATTGGGAAGGGGGTGTTTCAAGGACTTCTGTCCCTAGCTGTAGAAGCACATGAATCTATGGTGTCACGGACTATTTGGTAGACAGAGCTGTATACACGGCACAGTAGGCGCTATTAGCCCTAGACTCCCTCCCATAAGAGTTATGGATCCCTATGGAGACAGGAGAAGAGTCATTTGTTTTGGTAATAACACTTTGTTTCACATGTTTGTAAATTTATTACAATGAGTTGGTTACATGTTGTTGAAACTAAGAAAGTGTAAGTTACGAAAGCATGCCATAAAAATACAGCCAATCAGAAGAAGGTTGGTGTATATACAAGAAAATAAGTGACTCGACTCAAAAGCATTACATAACTCGTACGTAAGTGATATCTAATATTTCGCCTAAATTTGATTTCCATGCCTTAGAATTCCCAAACTAAATCATGCTTTGTATATTGGTAACGCCATAATTTAAACATACTCTGGATCTTGCAGAAACGAGAGGGTTCTGACATAAAATTGATGGGTGAGGGGAGAGAGAAAAACAAAAAGGCAAATTGCGGGTAAACTAAGAAAAATAATATGCAAAGAAAGCGTGTATGAAAAACTAAAAGAAAAGTACATACTAGAAGTAAATCCGAGTTTATAAAAAGAAAAAAACATGAAGAATTAAAAATAAAAATAAATAAAAGGAATGTGTATGTACATGTATAGTTGGACACCAGAAATGAAAAATATCTACGTAGTGCAGAAGAAGAGGAGAGCAAACCTGTGTAATATACTGTTATATTATAAAACAAAACAAATATGTACTTCCAACGTCTTGAAAAGTTACTGAAACTGAGCAGCTTTTAAAGACCTCGAGCGTGTACATTTCTTTTGGAGAACATTGATAGTTATTTTTATATGGCGCCTTGTACATGTATGTCAGTTCATTATAGACATTGAATATACTAGTCCGGTAATGTCACAAATTTCAGCTGTTAGTACGTGCCAGTTTCAAAAGTCCAATGTTTCACAGACTGACGCACATTTCTGAGCAGCACCCTTGATGGTCGAGTTCTGCGTAGAATACGTACTACCTCCCTTCCCTTCTGGCTACCGCTCCCTGCAGTACAGCCATTGATATTTTGTCTTTGTCGCTGAAAAAGTGAAGTGTCTTGAGATACTCTTCCATTCTTTACATGCCAGGTTTAGGTTAAATACAGGCTGGTCATCAACGCCGCTAACGATCTGCAATATTGTTGCAAGTTTTCGGAAGATCATTTTATGTGTGGCTGAAAAATAGTTAAAAGGAAGCACTTGAAGTACACGTATCCAATGGAAATGCCTACGTGTTTCCGAATGTTATCAAACTCAGCAACTAGAATCTAGCAATCTAAGGATCAGAAACTACACCTTAACTATTACTTTTTATTGCACTTACGGCAAAAGAATTCGAACTCTGGTTTACACGATACCTGTATATACGTACTTTATCTTATATCCTATTTAATATACGTTGTCCAAAACTATACACACATACTGTAAGTAAAAGTGACCCACGAGGCATCAGAAGTATGTTTTTCAGGCCTGATCGTACAAAAATTAAATGAAATTATTACATTTTGGATATGGGTATATTTAAATGGTTGTGACATTCTCCAATTATCATTAATATCCAGAAGGACAGCAACTTGAAATAGAATATATTATTAAAGTTTTCCAATAAATTTTCCAATCTTAAAGCGGTCTTTTGGAATTCTTCAAAGAAACTATTTGATCTCAAGCTTGTCTTTTTTCTGCATCCAGTGCATCTCTTATGAAGTATAAAAGATCCCAGTTAGATGCTAGATAATGAATCACTTGGCGAGCAATATTTTTAGAGTGACCTTTCTCACACAGTGCCGGCCATCCGGGTGGATAAAATACAATACATGTCTCAGGGCACTGAATAGTTTATGAGGCTGAAAACAATTCAAAATATTACTACATGGCTCTGTTTTTTTTTTGTGCTTTTACAGGGGATCAAAGCTCATATTTTCTTTGGTCTTTGTGGGAGAATAAATAGAGGATATTACACGGTGGTGCGAAGATATGAAGTTTATCCTGGAGAGTCTAAAACATTTCATGACTGTAATTTTCTTTTTATTATATGGACAATTAAACTGCTCTAAGAACTCATCTATACTATAAGCTACGTTTGTCGAAAGAACCGAGAGAACAAACATGTGCACCATCGTCCTTCTGGAAGTCTAGCCTACGAGACAGAGCATTTGAGTTCATGTAAAATATATTTTTTCCTCGATTATTTTCTTCTTCTTCGTTTCTATCACAGCGCGAAATCATGAATTTCCTTAAACGGAAATTCAGTCGTAAATCTGGTCGTGTCGAATTTCCGTCATGTTTACGGATACGGAAATCGTTTTTCAGAAAATCTATTTTTCTTTGAATTTCCGTCTGTGTATACGTCTAAAGTAAATTCGGAAACTTAATTGTATATCAAAGTCTACATTTAAAAAATAACTATAGCCTCGCTCACTTGATGTCGATCAACTATGATATATATATTGGCGTGATTGTCAATGTTCGATAACTGTGGATAGGTTGCATTTTTGTTGTTTGTATTCATATGTGAATCTGTTGGAAATTATGTATAAATGGTAAGGACGGTACATGTTCGACTGGTACATTATGGTACATGTATATGGGTGGTCTGTCAGGCACAAGACAGTCAAACATAAAAAGTATGTGAATAAAAGTGCCAGTCGGAGAAAAATACTGACCGAAATTACATGTTTCAACTACGCGATCTAAACGATATAATTTTGTATGAACAAATTAATAATAATACCCATATAACTAAGAACTTCAATTGTATGGCGCCAATATAATGTTATCATAAAGTACTTTTTTTACTGCAGACATTCCGCATAAATGTGCGCCCTTTCCCGTTGCATGCCACAATTAAATAAATAAATATTTTATTGCCATCTTAAGTAAAAAAAAAAGTAAAATTGATTTACAGTCTATAAATATAGAAATTTGAAATTACAATTAACTACAATAGAAAAATTAAGAATTAAATTTGAATAACAATAACAGTATTCAGTTGATGTTAACAATGACTGCTTTAGGTGCTAACAATGATCCTAGTGATATTAAAATTAGAAATATTCAAGCCTGGCTGCTCTTGGAATAAATGATCGCTTTATAAGAGATAGGTACTCTGAAATTATTACTAATAGGTTTCGCTATAGATCATTTCCCTTCTGGCTACCGGTTCCTGCGGTACAGCCATTGATATTTTGTCTTTGTCGCTGCAAAAGTCTTTTCCTAATTTTTTTGGGTGTCAAGCCATCTTAAGTGAAGTGTCTTGAGATACTCTTCCATTCTTTACATGCCAGGTTTAGGTTAAATACAGGCTGGTCATCAACGCCGCTAACGATCTGCAATATTGTTGCAAGTTTTCGGAAGATCATTTATGTGTGGCTGAAAAATAATTAAAAGGAAGCACTTGAAGTACACGTATCCAATGGAAATGCCTACGTGTTTCCGAATGTTATCAAACTCAGCAACTAGAATCTAGCAATCTAAGGATCAGAAACTACACCTTAGCTATTACGTTTTGATCGCACTTACGGCGAAAGGATACGAACTCTGGTTTACATGATACCTCTGTGTATATAGTAACCCACATAAAAATGACCCACGACGCATCAGAAGAATGTATTCCAGGCCTGAGCGTACAAAAATTGAATTAAATTTATAACATTTTGGATATTGATATTTGGGTATATTTAAATGGTTATGACATTCTCCAATTATCTTTAATATCCGACGCTGTAAATTCCAATTCGATCCATGCTCATTTCAGGTCGCGTATATGAAATAATCGATTGTAATAATTCAGCCGGAAAAGTAAAGGACCTTTGCCCACATAACTTGCTAAGAATTTAGTATTTTTGTAAGTTATTTCCATTCAATTGGCGAGATTCCTACTTATTCCTAAACTCTCAGTTACCAAAATGTTATAATACGATTGCTTTATACAATCCATCGACTGCCCATAGTTTTCCCAGATTTGTTGATTTAAAGGGTTCACCTTTTTAGATGGTATGGGGGTAACTGAGATCTTGGAACCAAAATCTCCCCAAGAAATTGTCCAGCACCAATGTTACTGGCTAAGATGAAGGAGAGCACCTTTAATTAATAGAAAGATTATTGAACGTTTGACTGCTGTGTGGCTGCGGTGTGGCGGAGGAGGCTATAACAGCCTCAAACTCTTAAATTTAATAATTAAAAAAAAACGAACGCCATGAGTGGACTTTCCCAACGTCATCCCCCAGCTGCTTGCATCATCCATGAAGCCGCGTTTACTACAAGAAATAATTTATAGAAAAAGGAAATCGTTACTTATATATAGCTAGCTAGGATCAGCTGGTTTTGCGGCCAACCTGTTTATTTGATTTCTAAAACCAAAAATTTGTAAATTTCCAATATCAGAACATTCAATTTTCTGACCTTTTTTCACTTGATTTTTGAAATGCCATTACTGAAGTCTCGTTCTCTCAGAAATGGAAGCGTGATTATCATAGAAAACAGAATTCGTCAATCGTACAATATCCACGTACGGGAATTGGGTCTACTACTTTCTCACTTTACAAGAGGATCTATCATTCGCTTTAACCGGAAGAACCTATTCCTTTGCATGGATGGGATTTTTCCGAGGGGAGGTAGAGTGGTGCTAAAATATATCTTCACTGGAAAACCCACCACCGGACGGGAAATATTATAGCGTTGAACAAATCAGAAGCTACTAGCTCTGAGAGAACGACATTTCTGATTTTTCATATCCAACATCTCGATTTTGAGTGTGTTTTTGGAGTCGCACGTTTGAAATCTGATTTCAAATTGAATGAATTATTGATATTTGATTTCTGACATCTGGTTCTAAAATAGTTTATTTCAATGTTTGCTTATTTTTCGTTTTAGAATATTAAGAAATGGATTGCCCGCAAACAGAGCTGTTTCGATCTTTAGGAGACTATGCTCGCGTAATTCCTCCTCAATTCAGTGTCAGGTTAAAATAGCACTCACCACATGTACTGTGACCATGAAGTCATTGAAATACTCCGGCGTGTCGGGCTTTCGTCTCAGTGTAACTGCCGCCAAACGGAACACTTCCACAGACGCGGAGACACTCCATAACTTTAACTCTTTAAAACTGATCTTGCTATCAGTCCCTTCCTAGAAAGAATATTATTAGTAACTTTATTAATGTGTCTACATTCTAGTACCCTGGATACCACACTGAGCTTCCCCTGCGAAAAGTTATAAGGCGAAGTCGAAGCCCCCTACCCCCCAATTTTGGGTCGGACATGACAGTACGACCACCCAGGTCTCAAAACCCTGACACTATTTCAGATCAGAAGATTTCCAACCCCTTTTTCAGACTCGTAGTCTATTCCATAACAAGATATTAAAATGTGAGGTCTCGTACTTCTATGTGAAGATCATACCCTATTCTAGACTACAGATGCGACATTTATGACCCTATCCCTTTTTCAGACTCGTAGTCTATTCCATAACAAGATATTAAAATGTGAGGTCTCGTACTTCTATGTGAAGATCATACCCTATTCTAGACTACAGATGCGAAATTTATGACCCTATTCCTCCCTATTCTAGGGCGTGAAGTGCCTTGTAAAAGCGTACGAGTTCCCACTGCATGGTTGTTTAAATGGTGAAAACCTATTATCCTGGTATAAGTTAATATTGCATACTGAGTATTAATATCGGTCCCGGTGTATATATTCAAACTAAATTGAATGGATATTTTATTTGTTCAACACTTTTCTGATCAATTAATTCGATTGGTTTGGTTACTGAAACAGTATCGACTGAAATGCTGAGCAGAGTTTTAGGTAATATAATAGATTTTGGCCATGCGTCTACAGATCAATTGAAAGTATCCTGCTTCCAGTGCAGAGGTTTTTTCATCTTTTCTCGGCTTTTCCATGGCAGTTTGATTATGCTGTTATAGTACAGTTGAGTACGATTAGACACGCCGAGTAAAACGGCAGCATGGGACTTTATTGATTGTGCATGTACACAACGTATTGAGAATTTGACTATAAGGAGGCATCTAGAGTTACGATTTATATCAAGTTGTATAATTTCACCTCACCTTTAAAAGATGGCTTACCGCCGCTTGATGTAAATGAATATGACCGTCGTCTAATTCCATCTATATCGAAAACGAACAAGAAGTATTATAAGTCTAAAATAAAAGTCTTCTGAATTTGAAATTACCCTTTTTTGAAAAGGGTATCTTTTGAGTAACAGATAAATTCATTGGCACAGCTGAATTGACTCACAATCGAATACTGACTTATGTTCGTATTAGAGTAGGATATTGAATGTACTGCACTGTTGGTGAAACTGTGATCAGTAGTGAACAGCGAAAGAGCTAAAGAACAAATCGGTTTTTATACAGGTTGGACAGGTTATCCGGACGAGAAAACGTCCTATCATGGGACAATATTAGGTCAGTTGAACAGGAGTTTGCGTGAAATGGGATGAATTAGACGAAAATACGATAAAAATTCCTATCATGGACCAGGTTAGATAAAACCGTACACAAGATGAACTGCACTTTGTGGGAAATGGGATGAATTCGAAGAAAATGCGAGAAAGCGTCCTATCATGGGACAAGATTGGGTAAGAACTACACAAGATGAACAACATTAGTTGTTTGAAATGGGATGAATTAGGCGAAAATACGAAAGGAAATCTATCATAGGACATGATTAGTGAAATATACACAATGCACACAGCACTTTTCGTGAAACTTGATTTCATCTAACAAGGTCTACCAACCCGCTAATGGGGTGATTTAGAGGAAAATATTTGAGACAAGGGCACACATGAGGTTGGACAGGTTTTCCGGTGATACTTTAAAAAAAACTGGACACACCCCGAAAAGCAGTGGTGGTGAAGTAATACAGGAAACCTGTCACTTTGTACCATGAACTAGAAAAGACAGGGTTTCATGGCAAATTCCGCTGGAAGTTCTTACTGAGCTTTCTAATCATTCTTCATTAAAAATATTGTTTCGAAACGTTTAAGATTTTTCGTTGAGGTGCAAATTCAACAATGGTTAAACATTACACGAAACCTGTCGCATTGTACCATGAACCAGAAAGACAGTGTTCACGAAGAACGGCAAGATATACCGTACAATTATTTTATGAATGGGATGAATTCGAGGAAAATATGAGACAACGTCCCATCATGGGACAATATTAGCTCAGTTGAACAGGACTTTGCGTGAAATGGGATGAATTAGACTATTTCGATTGTGTCATGGGACAATATTAGGTCAGTTGAACAGGACTTTGCGTGAAATGGGATGAATTAGACTATTTCGATTGTGTCATGGGACAAGATTAGAATGAACAGCACTTTGTGTGAAATGTGACGATAGACGAAAAAACGATAAAAAGTCCTGTCATGGGACCTGGTTAGATAAAACTACACAAGATGAACTGTACTTTGAGTGAATCAAACGATCAGATGAAAAGCATGAATTGGGATGAGTTCGACCAAAAAAACGATAGAAATTCCTAATATGGACCAGGTTAGATAAAACCGTACACAAGCCGATGAACTGCACTTTGTGGGAAATGGGATGAATTCGAAGAAAATGCGAGAAAGCGTCCTATCATGGGACAAGTTGGGTAAGAACTACACAAGATGAACAACATTAGTTGTTTGAAATGGGATGAATTAGGCGAAAATACGAGAGACAAGGGCACACATGAGGTTGGACAGGTTTTCCGGTGGTACTTTAAAAAAAACTGGACACACCCCGAAAAGCAGTGGTGGTGAAGTAATACAGGAAACCTGTCACTTTGTACCATGAACTAGAAAAGACAGGGTTTCATGGCAAATCCCGCTGAAAGTTCTTACTGAGCTTTCTAATCATTCTTCATTAAAAATATTGTTTCGAAACGATTTTTCGTTGAGGTGCAAATTCAACAATGGTTAAACATTGTTGCACGCGCAGACGTTTGACCGCTGTGTGGCTGCGGTGTGGCGGAGGAGGCTATAAAAGCCTCAAACTCTTAAATTTAATAATTAAAAAAAAACGAACGCCATGAGTGGACTTTCCCAACGTCATCCCCCAGCTGCTTGCATCATCCATGAAGCCGGGTTTACTACAAGAAATAATTTATAGAAAAAGGAAATCGTTACTTATATATAGCTAGCTAGGATCAGCTGGTTTTGCGGCCAACCTGTTTATTTGATTTCTAAAACCGAAAATTTGTAAATTTCCAATATCAGAACATTCAATTTTCTGACCTTTTTTCACTTGATTTTTGAAATGCCATTACTGAAGTCTCGTTCTCTCAGAAATGATAGCGTGATTATCATAGAAAACAGAATTCGTCAATCGTACAATATCCACGTACGGGAATGGGTCTAATACTTTCTCACTTTACAAGAGGATCTATCATTCGCTTTAACCGGAAGAACCTATTCCTTTGCATGGATGGGATTTTTCCGAGGGGAGGTAGAGTGGTGCCAAAATATATCTTCACTGGAAAACCCACCACCGGACGGGAAATATTATAGCGTTGAAGAAATCAGAAGCTACTAGCTCTGAGAGAACGACATCTCGATTTTGAGTGTGTTTTTGGAGTCGCACGTTTGAAATCTGATTTCAAATTGAATGAATTATTGATATTTGATTTCTGACATCTGGTTCTAAAATAGTTTATTTCAATGTTTGCTTATTTTTCGTTTTAGAATATTAAGAAATGGATTGCCCGCAAACAGAGCTGTTTCGATCTTTAGGAGACTATGCTCGCGTAATTCCTCCTCAATTCAGTGTCAGGTTAAAATAGCACTCACCACATGTACTGTGACCATGAAGTCATTGAAATACTCCGGCGTGTCGGGCTTTCGTCTCAGTGTAACTGCCGCCAAACGGAACACTTCCACAGACGCGGAGACACTCCATAACTTTAACTCTTTAAAACTGATCTTGCTATCAGTCCCTTCCTAGAAAGAATATTATTAGTAACTTTATTAATGTGTCTACATTCTAGTACCCTGGATACCACACTGAGCTTCCCCTGCGAAAAGTTATAAGGCGAAGTCGAAGCCCCCTACCCCCCAATTTTGGGTCGGACATGACAGTACGACCACCCAGGTCTCAAAACCCTGACACTATTTCAGATCAGAAGATTTCCAACCCCTTTTTCAGACTCGTAGTCTATTCCATAACAAGATATTAAAATGTGAGGTCTCGTACTTCTATGTGAAGATCATACCCTATTCTAGACTACAGATGCGACATTTATGACCCTATCCCTTTTTCAGACTCGTAGTCTATTCCATAACAAGATATTAAAATGTGAGGTCTCGTACTTCTATGTGAAGATCATACCCTATTCTAGACTACAGATGCGACATTTATGACCCTATTCCTCCCTATTCTAGGGCGTGAAGTGCCTTGTAAAAGCGTACGAGTTCCCACTGCATGGTTGTTTAAATGGTGGAAATTTCCAAACACTGAGCTGTAGTCAAATACTGATGAACCCCATACATACATACATACATACATACATATCTTTAATATAAGTTCCCAGAAGGGCTTTTCAACATATATTTACAAATGAATTAAAATAAGTTAAACTAGGAGAAACTATAAATTTGTTAAAATACTTATCGATAAAATTGCGTAAAACTATATATGATCTAAAAACTATCTAAGATTAAAAACTATTACATTGGATTCAGTCGTAATAAGAAGCTAATAATTTGGACTTAAGAGCTCTCTTAAATTGAGGAAATGAAGTCGACGCTTTAAGTGTGCTATCTAAGGCATTCCAAATCTTAACACCTCTGTAACTAAAGGACCTCTGACCGGATGCTGAGTTACATTTAGGAATGTTAAGGTCGCCGCAATTTCGAGTATTGCGCTGGTGTATACTGGATCTCTTGCAAAACTTATCCGATAAGTAGGATGGCGAAAGCCCATTTAAGCATTTAAAGGTCAATAAAATGTCTCTGAGATTAACAGTTTCTTTAACCGGTAGCCATTGAAGGTGGCGCAATATAGGTGTGATATGGTCAAATTTGCGTGCGCCAATTATTATTCTGGCTGAGAAATTCTGCACAAGTTGCAGTTTCTTGAAGTTCTTATCGGAGGTATTAGCCCAAACCGATGAACAATAAAATAGTTTGCTTAGAACAAGGGCATTAACAATCGTATTTAGAGTTTCGGAATTGAATAGGTGTTTTACTCTGTTGATTTGACACAAACTCGCCATACATGATGAGACAAGTTTTGTGACATGGGCATCATAAGTTAGATTGGTGTCAATAATCACGCCTAAGTCTTTAGCTGAAGATACTGGAGTTAACTGCTTTCCTAAGAGTTCTACATGTATATCCAGGGGGGTCTGCTTCAGCATATGTCGAGTGCCTAGATGTAATAGCTTGGTCTTGTCTGCGTTGATGAGTAAGCTGTTATCACAGCACCATTTTCCAACTCTCTGCAGATCTTCCACGAGTTTCTGGGTGCTGTCTTCCATATCACTTCTTGGGAATGATATGAATAGTTTAGAATCATCAACGTACGACTTAAGTAAGCAATGACGGGCGATGGAAGGGAGGTCATTTATGTAGATGTTGAACAGTAATGGTGTGTCTTATACTATCAGCTACTAGACAGAGAGTGGAAATTTCTAAACGCTGAGCTGTGGTCAAATACTGATGAACCCTCTGTGTCTTATACTTAGAAGACTTGGAAGACTTAGAAGACAAAAATATATAGGAGAATTTGGAATATTTTAACTTGTCCACTAAAGGCACTTCATCCAGTTGTGTTTTCTACCCCTTAGTTTATTGTTCTCTGCACTATACATGTATATAAAACTCAGTAACTAGGACACATGAGCATTCTGACAAGTAAAATGTCTTGTATTTGTGGTAAATCGTATCTGTGTTCAAAACTTAATGTAAATGTGAAATGTTACAAATTAATGTTTTTGCAATAAAACTACATCTGTTCTTTGCAGAAAACATGAAGGTTGGATCTAGGATTATCTACATTTTCTCTCAGTTTCAGTTTGGAAACCTCTCCTGTGAACTGGTCTGCAACAGCTTTGGACTGAAAGACATTGACAAGACTTGCCCCGTGTTTAACTGCCGCTTTCAGGAGGCAAACTAGATATATATAGATATATATTATGTGTGTCATCGGAAAACATTGAGATTCATGTATAATCTTACAAAATAATGTTTGTGCTAAAAAACGCTAAACCACAAAGGAAAGGTTTTTTTTTCAGAAGGAGCACAGGAAAATGGGATGAGAAATATAGTTTTGTCTCACCTCCAAAAAAAACACTGAAATATGCCAGCTGTGGAGCCTAAAAATAATAAATAATATTATGCCCACTCTTACAAAATCAGTTGATAGATGAGACCATGGTCAATAACAATAATTGTCTTTTTTGAAGAAAAAAAACCAACTTAATTTTATCAGTATATTTAAGATACTTTGCATGTATCATTACTCGGGCTGCCTGTGGGCAGGCCCGAGTCTTAAATCGCAAGTGTTTATTATTCTTATTTTCCAAGTCGAGGTATTTCGCCCCCAACCAATCAGCTCACGCTGTTCAAGTAGTTCAAGTGCACACACTTGAACACCGCGCCGCTTTGGCGCCGCATAATGTCGAAAAGGTCAACCGGAAGCCACAGACTGCGGATAGAGTTTTTCTCTATCCTGAGGACTATAAGCAAAGCTGAAACAACGTGTATATAGTTTTAAAGGTACTATATTTCGGCTAGCCAAACTAGCCTTCTTCAGGTGCCTAGATGTTGTAAGTGGAGAGTTCTAAAATAGGGGCTTTACCTCGGTGTAACAACCTCACAGACTGCGTCACAAAACTCCCTTTGTTATAAACTATGAATAATTTGGGACTTAGAATATTTCCCGAGCACCCGAAGCGGCACTTATAAATTTTACAAGGAATTGGTGAGCCTCTACTTGAAAAACAAATTCACCGAATCTAGGAAGCTAAGATTTATAGAACGACTGACACAATCCTACCCAAACAGTAACCGCTAGACCACGAATGACGAGATTATTGGCGCATGCTTAACTTTCGTTAGAGCTGTTAAACGAAAATCCTCTCACGTTGCAAGCCCTCCTTTCCCTTTCCTCTCCCCATTCCCCCTCCCCTCTCCTCCTCTTCCAATTCCCTCCCCCTTCCTCTCCCCTCTTCCCTCCTCCCTCCTCTTCCCAATTCCCCCTGGGCTTGCTACGCAGGCTATGCTATTGCTGATCTTATCTAAAAACACAATTCTTTTGATTATACACTTGCAGGCCTTGTTTTCTTCATTGTCCTTTCAAATGCAAACAGATTGTACAAGAAATGAATATATAAAGACTTTATTTGGAGAAGCAAGGATATCCGAGTGGTTTGACCACACGTCTCTCACCTCAATGGCCAGGGTTCAATAATTATTGAAGAACAAGGGCGTAAGTGACTCCTGATCACATTCTAAATGCTCATTCAAATTCTTTGTTTCCTATGGAAGAATTTTGAATGTGATCAGGAGTATAATGTACTTACACCCTTATTGCATACATCCCTTCAATTGATATCTGTTCCAGTTTTCTAACTGTTTTCTTCCGGTTTTCTAACTGGCAATGAGCTTTTAATCACTGTTGCTATATTTTATGCAAGAATGATTTATTCACTCATCATTTGATAAAAATAATGACGCACTGAAATATGATATAATAAATCATATACCTTATAATCATCGTTACTCTCTTCTGAGCAGGATAGGCCATAGCATTGAAATGTCTTTTTTTTTCGACAGTTCAACCATGCCCATTTGAGCTCAATGCCAGATTGCAGCCTGATAGTTTGAACGCATAACATGTATGGTTCCCCTCTGATCACATATTTTTTCACTTGAACCCCCACTACATATATGACCAACCCCTGACCTCCCTCCATATGACCATTTTTTTGATGTACATAATTATACATAATAAAGAATACAGTTTCATCTACTACATGCAATAGCAGTTTCAGCGGTATTGACCTGAATACGTCACGTTGATGTAATGAAACACAATTGAAACCATTATCCTTATATGATACCAACATCCTCTTAAACAAGCATAGACGTAGATGCAACTATAATCAATGATAAATGACACAAAAACATTGTGCTACAAAAAAAAATGTCTCAGAAAAAAGATGTGTTAGATACATCTGTTCACGAATATATCTGAAAGCAGGCTTCTGTATTAAACCTATTTATTTGAAGTCCAGCAGAGGTATGGACCTTGATGAGTAACGTGTTGTTGCTTTGGGCACTTGAGACATCTACTCTCTTTGCTATTGCTAGCCTGCGTAGCAAGCCCAGGGGGAATGGGGAAGATTGGGAAAGAGGGGAGACGGAATGATGAGAGAAGAAGAGGAGGGGAGGAGGAATGGGGAGAGGAAAAGGGAAAGGAGGGCTTGCAACGAACCCCCCGTTTTTTCCCTTTTAACGTTCATTTTTTAGACGCAAAATTCCGATTGGCTAAAGTGGTGTTCAATGACATTTGATTGACACTTGTAATAAAAATAGCAGTTATGGCCGGATGCAATGAAGAAGTGTTCACGAAGTCGAAGGACTTGTTGGCCATTTGACCCACCAGATTTGGAAAAAGTATCTTCAACTTCTTGTAGTTTATAGAGCTATTAGTAGATGTACAGCGATAGCTTCAGGGTTGTCGGAAAAACGAACAGCGAAGACCCAGGCGGAAAAACGAACCCCGAAAAACCGAAGACCGGAGAAGAACTGAAGTGTGTTGTGAATGTTTCCTTGTCGAAAATCGTATGTTTAAGCCAAAATGTCTTGCTGGAAATTTAGTACGGATACCCTAGAGGTTTCAGAGAGTTTTTATTTGGTGAAAATCCATACAGAACTCCATTTTCTAGCCCAAATGTTTGATCTTCGGCTTCGTGGAGAAGGCAGTTCAACATGGCGGCCCGTCTTGTTCAACCAGTGCTGTATACAGTTATATACTTAGTCAAGGCCAACTTTAGCGGCCTTGAGTTGCCTAAGAAGGAGATTCTTTACGACTAGGATGTCAAGTGATTCAGGATAGCTACGTCTTGGGACCAGAAACTGCGAAGTTGTATTTTATTTTGATGCAAATGTCTGAAGGGTTGTGTTTTGTTACGCCAGTGTTTGGACGAATAACACTTTCAAACTTTTGATGTAGAAACACAAATATTGTACTACACTTGGATAATATTTACCCAGCACACATCCCTTCAATTGATCTCTGTTCCAGCATATGTGAGTTGAAAATAGTTAGCTGCAAATGTTCTGCTGTTAAATTTAAGTTAAAGATGGTGCACAATTTTTTTGTTGAAACAACTTTAACCAGAAAAACTATTGTATAACAGCTGTCAATGTATTTTGCTAATGCACACTAAAAGTTATTGCTACATGTCTTAACTGTTATGTCTTAACTCACATGATATGGATCCGCTTCTGTTTCAGTGACTTGTGTCTACATTTCAATAAATTGTACATGTTTGTAGTTTTTTTAATAAAATAATAACAACACAAATATGGTACTACATGTACACTGAAATATGTGTACTATGGGTGTATACATACATACCTGTATACATACATTGTATTTATATGTTGCAGATAAATTCATAAATTAGGTCATTTGGTTTCAACCTTATGATATATGTACATGTACACATAGGCCAATTTGTTTCAACCTAGGTTGGGTGGTTATCAACCTATATGTACTGGTAGGTTGGTTCCCAGGATAATTAAGACCATAGCTCAAAACACTAAATGAACATTTGTATTATTGCACCACGGCTCATCCATATCACTAAGAAATCTATTTTTGTAGGGTAAATTAGGATCCGGATATTTGGTTTGACAACAAGTCTATCAATGTAAGTCGTGTATGATTTTAACCTAGTTCAATTATTGGTTTTAACTTATATTACATGTAAGTTAGTGAGACCTTGTTGTTTACCTGAGAATCCTAGCCCTACATGTTGGTTAGCAAGGACATATTATTATTTGATGACCTGAATAAGCATGATAAAACCTAACCCAACAGATCAGAAACACAATCCCTAATAATTATGTAAGCCACCAAAACCATAGCGCCACCAAAATGAACAAAGGTAAACTCCTTTGAAAACGTAAACAACAACTCTTATTAATACAATACATCAGATGTGTGAGTTTACATGTAATAATGGTATCTTATATATAATAATGTAGAATAGAACTATTATTTTGCTTTACGTTTTGATGAAACTATCAGTTTCTTAGTTACAGTCAAGTAATTTTATAAAAGTCCTTTTTATATGGTGTATATAAATTGTTATAAATAAAGGAAATAGCTTAGTTACTATCCATGGCTTTCGCGTAAAGCAGTCGACCAACCTGCTCATCATTATCCTAATTCAGATCACCTGATTCACATGTCTTGTTTTGTTTTCTGTATCTAATTCTACAACAATTCTACAATCACATGATATGTATTGGGACAACATTGTGGCAAACTAAATTCAATATATATATTTGTGACCTTGTGCATTGGCATCAATGCCATCCCACATAATTGTCAAAATGAAAACCCCAGAAATGTGTGGTAGTAAATCCAATGGAATTGATTATTTTGGAAATTTAGGGCAACCTTCAGAATTCTGGTACAACTGAAAATCTAAGCTCCCTTATACTAAAATCGAATATTGGATATATGACAAAATCTTGTAGCACCATGTACCCAGGCCTTCTGTTTTACCTTCTACTGGAAACTCTGTAACTTCAATTATACATATTCTTGAAGTATGGGAACTGCAGGATCTTTTGCCCATGTTAATCAATCTCAAATCTATTTGCTATGTTTTTTCGTCTTGAAATCTGAAAAAAAAAGCCAATTGCTAGAAAAACTAAACATTAGTATTGATTGTTCCAACGTATTGTCATAGTGTACCTGGAACTAAACAACTTCTCGCCTCCATTCATCAGCTCAACTTTCTTTGGTTTGAAGACTTAAACAAACTGGCGTCTGCTTCCTGGTTGTACAATTTTCTAAACGTCATTTCCAACCATGGTACACCTGGCGTTTAACTGAAGTTTGTCCATTGTATCTTTGTAGTTAGTTTGGAATCTTTTCGTCGATTGCTTCAAGCTCTTTTTCTTTAGTTTCTTCTGATTTTTTTTTGTATTCTCTGACTGACTAGCCTCGTGTCTGTTTGTGCCTTAACTGTTTTTTTGAGAAAAAGTACTAATATATTAATGTATTACACAGCATTATTATTATTAGTCATTCCCTCATAATGCTAATAGTTGCACTGTATGTGATACATGTATGTATAAATTGTCGTAGCTACTCTTAATGTCAGTATTTGTTAATAAGAGTTATGAGATTACATGTACAATCATTCTCCACAAACTAAATGTGTGTTTTACTGTACCTTCCACCTTCTTTCCCAATATATCACTTTGTTGCTTCCATGAGTGAGTCGTTTTCTTCTCTCACCAAGGAGAGAGATGTCTGTAGCTCCTCAACTTGTTGCTGGCTTTCAGCAATGGCTTTGCATATGTCTCTTTGGTATTGCATGGATTCTTGCAAGGGTATCCCCTCCTTTGCCATTCTCACTCTTAATCTAGTTGTCCAACCTGTTAGAAGTGCATATGTATTATCAAAGCAATATGAAAGTACCTAGGAAATAAACCATTTTAACCTGGAAAACGTTTTCATAAGCACCGCGTTTCATCGAATTGTTTACGCGCATCTTTATCTGTATGGTATAGCGTATAACATGACATGTTTAACAAAATTGATAATTATACGGCCACCTACAAGGTCAATATGTTGAACACATATAATAAGCAACAAGGTGATATAAGGGACCAGAGGATTTATAGATATGTATATATAAGAGATTAAAAACGAGCTCGTTTTATTTTATTTTATAGTATAACGAGTGGAGCACTTAGATTTGCGAGACTGACAGTATGATTCTTATCATCAGGGGTCAAAAATTATACTGGATTGCTTGGTATAATTATGTGGAATTTGAATATTTTGTAAAATGAAGTATGGCCAATCTAAAATGTAAGTGGGAGAAAGTTAACCGTGTGAATCTCCGAGAAAAAGTACCAGGCAGTCGTATGTTTCAAAATCGAAAGACGTCTACGATTTGACCCTACATACTCAGTTCACATTGTGCATCTACTCGTTATGATTATGGTGAATATAAAATAGTAAAAGAAGGAAGGAGATAATGCTTACCTAAGAGAGTAACAGTACTTGATTGGGGAAAGTGCAGCTCGCGGTATTTTATCAAGTAAAGGGTCACGGATAGGAATGTGGGCGTTTGGTTTTCAAACGAATGTTATTTAAAGACGGCCAATAGAAGGTGTTAAGTTTGGAGAAAAACTTACCATATATGGTAATGATGCGGGGATGGGGAGGGGGTGTTGGTGGGGGGAATTTTTTGTTGGAAATAGGGGGGGGTTGGGGTTTGTTTGGTTGGGAGCGAGGTTTGGGTTGAAGGGTATGAAGAAGGGGCGTGTAATGGTAGCGAGGATTGATGGATGTCAGGGAGAGGGTTCGTACAGCCTAGTGTTTTAAAAATTGTTGTAGAGATTTAAGAAGTTTATTTGCTAGAGTGAGATGGAAACTTTAAGAAATTGGTTCAAGACCATAAAGCAAAGTAGAAGGATGTTGAATGGTTTGTGTAAAGAGTTGGAGGATAGCACGTGCGACTCGTATAATCTAAAGGTCAAAGGAGGCTCAAGGATTTATGTATATAATGCTGAAGGTAACTCTAATTTGAAAGAAGCAGATCGAGGAAACGGAGATGTGGAGAGGGAAAGGGCTATGGAGCAGAGATGTGAAGAATTGAGGAGGAGACTGCGGAATTTTTATGAACGGAAGCGCATTTTGCTGATAACAGAGAGACAACAACTGAGGAGACGAATACGCACGGAGGGCTATACCAAGGCTAGGCGCAAACGTATGAATCGAGGTGGTGTATTTTATGCTGATGAGAGAACTGGGACGATTAAGAACTTTAAAAAAAATAATTCAGAGGAGGCTGAGAATAAGGGAAAATATAATTAAAATAGGGATAAGAGGCATGAGACAAGGTGACTTAGTACAGGAGATAAAGCAAGAGGATAAGCGAGAGGAAGGGGGTTATCATAACTTCACTGCTTTTAAGCCGACTGCGGAGTTAAATAACTTGCTGAATTTGAGTGGCGGTTTTATACCATCTGAAATACGGCGCGGGGAGAGTATCAATAAGAAAGTGAGGAAGTTGAAAAAGGGAACAGAAACATGCATGTCTAACATGTTGGAAAGGATTATCAATAAGAGAGTGGCGAAAAAAGGAACAAAAATGGGGTTAAAGAAGATGAAGACTAAACAAAAACAGACAAAGGGTAATATAAGACGGCGATTGTTGGATTTTTCGCGGCATCCGGTGGTGAAGGCACATGAAAGAGCTTTTGTGTACAAAGGACTAGAATTAATAGATGGTGTGACGTGTAAGATAAGCAAGGATGCAAGACATATGTTGGGTAAAATGGGGGCAAGAACTAATTTTTCTTGGAATATGCAAAAGGAATTGGTAAATTACTAAAAAATGTGGATTATATAGTGAGGGAGGCGGACAAGGGGATGGGCTTTAGCAAATAGCAGGGGTTGGTATGTATGCGAATATAAACGTCAATTGGGGTCTGGTTTTTATGAGTATGTTTGTACAATAGACGACATAAGGGGCGTGAAACGGAAGTGTAAGGAAAATCTAGCCAGTTTATTGAAAGTACATGATGCTCAGATTTGTAATGTTGATAAAACCTATTTGGCTGGTAAGCACTATGATGAGTACATTTTACCTAGTTTAAATTTGATGCCTAAGGTACATAAGATTAATGGCAAGGCAAGCGTGGATAGGGAGGCAATGTTGAGAGGGAGACCAATTGTAACCGGTTATGGTTGGTGCACTTTTGAAGCCTCAAAATATTTACAACGGGAATTAAAAACGATGTTGAGCGAGTTTAAGGTGTTAATTTCGGAGGAGGGTTTACAAAATACTATTTTAAATAGTACTTTAGAATTTATAACTGCCTTGGATGTTGTTGAAATAGAGGGTTTAGAGGGGAATACGTTTATTACCTATGATTTTAAGGATTTATATACTAATATCTTGAAAGACGATGCATTGTGTACTATAGAGGATTTATGTAATATATTAGGTTGGGGAGAAAAAAGGTGTAATTTAGTGAGCGATTTTTATGTATATTGTAATGACTGGAATTATTTTAATGTTGGTAAGGACGTGTTTAGGCAGACCAAGGGTGTAAGTATGGGTTGCTATTTTAGTAAGGATATAAGTGATTTGGTTTTATTATAAGTATCAGCTATCTAGTGAATTTGCTAATGTTAAGGTTTTGAGGAGATATGCTGATAATGGGTTTATATTAATGAGTACGAGTTTTAAGCACGAAATTGAGGAGGAATTGCGTAGGTTGTTAGTAGTAGGAGAGGCACCGAATTAAGCCCCTTTTTTAGGGTGTTATGCAAATTTTTAGGGTGTTATGCTAATTTTTAGGGCGTATGCATTAATTAGGATGATGTCACAATCCTATTGTCCATTGAATTAATTAAGGAATTAATTTTTAATGTGTTATGCTAATTTTTAGGGTGTTCTATTGTCTTTCCGCATGAATAAAGTGAGGCGCGCTCATGAATAAAGTGGTGAGCTCATGAATAAAGTGGTGAGCTCATGAATAAAGTGGTGGGCTCATGAATAAAGTGCGGTAAAGTGCAGCTCTCATGAATAAAGTGGAATCTCATTAACTCAGAGGATTATCTATTATTTCTGTGAATGAGGTCATCAATCTATTCGGGCATGTTTGGCTAAAGCCTATTGTTTGAGGTCGTCTATAAAACCACGGGCGATCGGCCCGGAATACATTCGAAGTTGAATGAAAAAAGTAATAAATATCTCGCAATATCTAAACCCCTTTGTAACGTTAATAGTAAGAACAAACTACTCGTGATAGGTTCTAAACTGTCTTTATTATTTTCCTTTACAGTTAATAACTCATAAGTATACAAAATCCGGTATGGTTTATTAGATCAACTCTGCTATTGTTCTTATGGATTAGCGATAACTGAAGAGCCTATTGTTTTGAGGAAAACTCTTGTGATGCAAATTCTTCTCTAAAACTAAACTATAATTACCATACGAATAAAAACAAACTACTCGGAACAGGATTTTATTGATTCAAAACACGATAAGCGATACGATTTACAGTTCGTTTTCCTTATAGTCGCGGAGTTGATAACTTTCTTATTTCTCAGTTCTTGGGTTGATATAATGTACCGTGTTACAAGATTACACTGTTTCATTGATTTTTTTTCTTGTTGACAAATGCTGCTTCACTTGGAGTTTGTCATTCCCAGGCTACACTCTATTCGTAAAGAATAAGACACGCGTTATCGTTGTTTTAGGTTATTTTCCAAACTAGACCGAAGAGATATTTACCATATCTGAAAGAATACCAAGACAGCCACCTGTCTATCGTTTAAAGGACTATCATGGATAACTTTTAGAAGGAAAATTTTACGAAGCCGAGTTACAGAGAGTCGAAAAGCAAGATGATTTCTACCGGGTAGAAAAAGTCTTAAAAAAGCGAAAACGGAAAGGCAGGATTGAATACCTTGTCCAGTGGAAGGGGTATCCCGAGAGTTTTAATTCTTGGGTAGATGAAAGGGATATAAAATACTTGTAATTAAATAGCTGATCGTTTTGTAAAGGTATGTTATTTATTCATTAGTACGAATTATAAAAGTTTCGTCGGTAGAACATGCGTCGGAGACGAAGAGCTAAACTGAAAGGAATGGCTCTTTTAGTGTGAAGGGGATGACAGGATGATTTAAGGAGGTGATGATGTTTATCTGTAGGTTTAGTATATACATCAGTCTCAATGTAGTTGTTATGTATTGATACGGTAACGTTTATACTGAGTAGGATTAGCGCAAGTATTAGGATCGTAGAAGTATTCTGCAAGTCGCATGCGTCGTGTAAAATCGTCAATGTCAGCTGAAACTTCCGGCCAATTAATACGTCTTGGTGTAGGACAGAAGGTCAAACCGCGAGCAAGAACTGAGATTTCGTCGTTAGAAAGTGGTGTTTGAGACAGGTTAATAACAGCAGTGGTATCAAGTCTGGAAATATTAAGTTTGTTTTTACGACGATTACGTCTCGTTAAAGTACTATGTCCAGAAGCGGGTGGTGGCGTGTTGGTGGTGTATTAATGTTATCAGTATGCGGGATATTAGTATAGAAAGTTGTTTTCTTAACACGTCTATTAGTGAGTAGAGACTCAAGAGATAAAGTCATCGAATCAATTCTGGCTATGAAAAAAGAATATGTTTCTGTAGTACAAACTTTACGTAAATGTTCCTTATGTTCTAAGAGCTCCTTTGTAAGTGATTTAATCTTGCGACGGCATTCTCTAGTTAGCAAGTTAAGGTGACGGCGTGCGGTAGAAAGATAAATGCATTTCCATTTACTGTTTATAAAACCAGTAATTGTCACTAGTAAGAGCTGGTTTACATCTGGGTAGGAGAACAGCGACTGAACAGCGACTGATTCTACATATGAGTTGAAGTTTCCTTCTCTGATTGCCCTCACTATCTCAAGGATAGGAATTTCGAACTCCAACACTTGTGACCAGAACGAAAACTGAGGTTGAACAGCTGTCATATTGCAACACCATGCATTGAACGCTAAGGGTGCCTCGAACGTTAGTAGAGCTTCTTAATAGTCATCGTATGCTGACTGTTGCGAAACATATAGCGAAGCAGCTGTAATCTGGTGTGCACGTCTTGTTCTGGCGAGATGACTTACTTTCAAAAATGATTATGCTGTACCAGGAATTTGCTATGTCTGGATTTACAAGGGCGTTTACCCATGCAACCATTTCTGTATGCAGCCCCACAAACATGACAACGTATCGATCTTCACCATGTGTCTCGGGCATGTTACACTGCATCAGCTTGGCAAAAGCAAATAGTGGCTGGTCCATGGCAATGACTGGTGTCTGGTCTGGATTGAGGTGCTTAATTACGTCATTAACGACATTCGTACCATTAGAGGAGTACTTTTCTTCCACTCATCATTCCATTCATTGTACGGTATAGTTCAGTTTGTTCAACAGCAAGTCTCGATGCGATAATGGCTGAATAGTAGGAGGTGAAGATGGCAGTACAACGGCAAGGACTGGCTCATCTTTTATATAACATATTGGTGTTATATAGTGCCATCAACTTCTTAACTACCGTGTAGGAAGAAATTTTGGCGGATTTCTGGTCAAGTATAAATAAAATTCAAGGCAGTATCGGTATTAAATTGAAATTTTACTTCCTGACTTACAATTTCGACCGGAAGCTTTTATAGTTGTTCTTCTAGTGCCAACATGAACATAAACAACGACAAAACCTGAGTGAATTATTGTACGTTCTTGTACAAACGTATTAGTCGATTATGACAACAGTCTCCGTTTCTTTTGAGGACGTGTCTGGAGTTGAATCGGGAATAGAGATGACTGTTGTGCCAGTCGCCTCGTTGTTATGAGAGTATGCTTTATTTGCCGCAGGAATTAAGTATGTAGATTAATCCATTGAGTACATGTACTTTGGAATTGACTGTATGTTGTCAGTCTTTATTTACGACAACTGACGTTGAACGTGACACAGAAGCGCGAAAGTACGGTTTTCCGTGAGAATCCGGCAATGTGAGAGGAAAAATGTATTTTATTAACTTTGGCTAGCGTTTCCTATTATGTTAAATGTTAAAAAGTTTTTGTTGGAGTTTTGAAGCCAGTTTTTAGTATTATCATAGAATTCATCATCTATGAAGACCGTTAATTTACTTTCACCTTTTTTGGATAGTTTTGGATAGTTACCAGACAGGACACATGAAGCTGTCCGCCATTTTGGGCGCCATTAATTTGCGGTTGAATATAGAGAGGTTAGACATGCTGCCGAAAACGAAAACTATGTAAGTTAATTTTTCGACACTGGCATCAAAATACAGGGACGGCAGAGTGTAGTTTCCAGTTGGGGTGGGGGACTGTGTTACATGCATGAATACACATTGTAAGCTCGTTAAGATTTATCCACGTTATTCAAATTATCAACGGCAGTAATTTAAGTTGTTTACTGCACAGTAAAATCACTGTATAAGTCAACAAAGAAATGTTTGATGGGTGCTTTTAGCTAGTTTTGAAGGCTTTAGTCAAAATGTTATGAATTGGAATATTTTTTTGGAATGAGCAATCAGTGGTATTTCGCTGTGTTCTGTTTCGTTCACACTTTCTCGTCATTTTTTCAGATATTCCTATTCTGGAATAGTACCAAACACAACGCACTCTTATGGCTCGTGATTGTCACCATTCAATCGTTTTAAAACTGGACGTGGCTTACCTTATATTTTCGAGGTGGTCATTCCCTTGCAATGCCCAAACAATTTCCTGTCTGACTCCTTCGGCTGACATTCCAGCGCGAAATGTCACTGATACATCTAAATTCTCTGCCGTAAGGCTGTTCCTGAAAGACCCTTGTGGCATGGAATCAAACAGAGGACCTGGCAGGAGAATAACACATTGGTTGAACTGGATACCGGAGGCACGGTGATCAACTCGGCCGGTCCTGCCGGTGGTGAAACTGCGAGGCGACAAATATCGTCGGTCCAATGTTCCTTAGTGATGAAGCAGGGGAAGTAGGATCAACTCGACCAGCAGAATTCCAACCAAAAATGCTGTTTATTTCTGCTGCAACAGCTGGCTGTGTCATCGCGTTAGCGACAGAAGCATTGCTGCTCTCTGTGTTCATTGACGATGATCGTCTTTGCTGCTGCGGAACTGTGTTTGCTGTTGGTACAAGTTCTGGTGCTGGTAGCTGCGCTGCCCTTGCCTCTTGCAAAAGTGCCTCCAGACTTGCCACTAAATCCTGATTATCATCCATTTACTAACAGATGCCGTTGAAAAAATGTGACGACGCTTCTGTCAGTTAGTTAAGTAAAGGAAACGTGACTTTTCACACCTAGTGATTAACAAGATTCCACCGACTTCGGGTAAATGCTCTGTTTTTTTGTTAATATACGGTATAAGGAATTTCGTGGGATTTATAAAAGTAATTAGGTAAAGAAAATCATAAAGTGTGGCCAAACGAATATACCTGTGGAAGAAAGTAACAACGTGTGAAATCTCCGATAGACAGTACCAGGCAGCCGTGTGTTTCAAAATCAAAAGATGTCTACGCTTTGACCCTACATACTCAGTTCACAATGTGTTATGGTGGATTTATAATAGTATAGAAAAGGAAGGAGATAACGCTTACCTAAAAGAATACTGGAGGAGATGTAGCACATGGGATTTGATCCAAGGAAAATGTCAGGGATAGGAATGCAGGCGCTAAGTTTTAAAACAAATGTCATTTATAACAGCCAATGAAATAGCGTTAAGTTTGGAGATAAATTACTATATATGGTAAGGATGCGGAAATGGTTTAGTGGAGGGGTTTGCGTTGGAAATAGGGGGTCGGGGCAAGGTTTAAGGGTGTGGAGAAAGGGGCGTGTAATGGTAGTGAGGATTGATGGATGTCAAGGAGAAGGTTCGTAGAGCCTGGATATTTAAAATTTGAAGAGATTGGAGAAGTTTATTTGCTAGAGTGAAATGGAAACGTTAGGAAATTGGTTGAAAAACGTAAGGAAAGGATGAAGGGTGAAGTCAAAGAAGATATGTATGTGCTGAATGAAACGTGCGACTTGTATAACCTAAAGGTCAAGGGAGGCGCAAAGATATATGTATATAATGGTGAAGGTAATTCTATATTGAAGGAGGAAGATCGTGGAAATAGAGATGCAGAGAGGGAAAGGGCTATGGAACAAAGATGCGAAGAATTGAGGAGGAGACTACGGGATTTTTATGAAATACGTTAGTAAGAGAGAGACAACAACTAAGGAGACGCATATACACTGTTACGGCTGGGGATCAAGGTTATTCGAGGTAACTCGTATGACTTCTCCGGGTAGGCCGTTTCAACAGGGTTGGACTGACATCCCATAAACCAGTCGATAATATTGTAGTAGATTTATTGGAATGACGTAAAGACTGAAAATACAATTACAATAGCTTAAACTAAGTACTACAGCGAGTTCGGATCAGACTAACATCATTATGTGGCTCGACAAGATCACACTGCATGGAATTACACAATAGAGTCTCTATGAAATACATACTGCAAAATCACACTAATATACGGCGGTATTAATAACTCGTACGGTTCAAATACAATAACACATCAATCTTTGATTATTTACCTCTTTCTCCGTTCAGTCCAGCTTGTACAACCATTGATATATAAGTCCGATAAAAGAAAAGCGTGTTCAGCGTACCAAAGTACTAATCGTTCTGATTACACAAGATGCGATGGCTCAATTTACATTAAATCATGAAAACGGAAGTGACCTCAAACTGTAATACGATTACAGTAGGCTATATAATATTAACATACACAGAGGGTTAGGCGCAAACGTATGAATCGAGGTGGTGTATTATATACTGATGAGATAACTGGGACGATTAAAAACTTTGAAAAACTATACCAGAGGAGGTTGAGAATAATGGAGAGTCGAATTAAAATAGGGATAAAGGGTATGAGACATGGCGAATTTGCACGGGAGATAAACCAGGAGAATATGCGACAGGACGGGGGTTATCATAATTTTACTGATTTTGAGCCAACTTTGGAGTTAAACGAACTGTTGAACTTGAGTGGCGGTTATATACCATCAGATGCACGGCGTGGGGAGAGTATCGATAAGAAACTGAGGAAACTGAAGAAGGGAACAGGAACATGCATATTAAATATGCTCGAAAGAATTATCAAGAAGAGAGAGGCAATATCAGTATCCTATTCGAATCATTCCCTTTCAGCTCGTGCAATAAGGATGGGCATTGTCGCCCGCGCGAGATCAGGGAACTCCATGACTCATACCCCCGGCCAGCTAAGGAGAACACCCAGACTCACCACACCCAGACTCACCACACCCAGACTTATACGTGATAAGCGGTTTATGGTTTACTGTTGAACTTGAGTGGCGGTTATATACCATCAGATGCACGGCGTGGGGAGAGTATCGATAAGAAACTGAGGAAACTGAAGAAGGGAACAGGAACATGCATATTAAATATGCTCGAAAGAATTATCAAGAAGAGAGAGGCAATATCAGTATCCTATTCGAATCATTCCCTTTCAGCTCGTGCAATAAGGATGGGCATTGTCGCCCGCGCGAGATCAGGGAACTCCATGACTCATACCCCCGGCCAGCTAAGGAGAACACCCAGACTCACCACACCCAGACTCACCACACCCAGACTTATACGTGATAAGCGGTTTATGCGAGTATCAAACGAATTTAAACTGAATTCGACACCTTCCAGGTGTTATGTCGGAGTAGATAGAAGAGGAGCCAGCGGTAAGGGTACCCCAGCGGAAAGCAACTCAGTCGTACCTCCAGGGCGTAGGAATTGGGCCAGCATCAAGTAATAGGATGTGGTGTGGGTATTGTGTCAGCCCACATGGCTCATCATGTCCGCCCAACAAACTAATAACTAGCAGGTCTATTCTGTAGGTCAATACAGTGGCGGCACCATCCAGAGTAAAAGACAGACAAACCGGCAGGGAGTAAGGCTGGAAACTGGGAAGGGGAAGGGAGAGAGGGTGCCATCACCTGGGAGCACGAGCAGAATAGCGGCCAGAGGCAAGCCGGGTTAATTGCAGTGGAATGTGAGGACGCGGGAAACCCAGGGGTTGGGGAGCCTGAGCGTCAGTAATCCGACTAGGGAATTAGTATCCCTTTCACGCTGCCATGGGGAATAGGGCGGGGTGGGGGGGAGGTGATGGGGAGGTGATGGGGAAGGGGTGGTCGGCGGAGGGGTACGAGACAGCATAAACGCTACAATACGTATACTCCCAAAATGAATGAAATAAAACAAATAGAACATAAATAACCCGTCGAATAAAAACAGCACAGCACAAATGGAGCATGTGTGCGCGAATTACTCTGGCAACTGATTGCAAACGTACGGATGCATGGGGAATAAAAACTAAATCATGAAAGGCGAACCAACTAGTAATACTAATGGCGTAATATAGCAAATCAGATAGCAATTTTGCCGATATAAGAATAGTGTAAGTGATAGCTTCAAATATAGATCATGCTAATAGTTCAAAATTATTACTTAAAATGAGCAGCAATTGCTTTTCTGATTTCATCTGATTTAGCACAGTCTATGACAATGCAATCATTACCATTTGTCACAGTTGCAATAGCTGCTGAACCTGCAATTAAGGAGAAATTGAAATCAAGTCAAACCAAGATAATGATTATAATTATTGTTACATAGCCATAAGTTTTCCAGATAGAATGTGTTCCCTCATTGGTTGATTTATGGTCACCTCAACTAACAAAACAAACGTTTTCCCATGAGGGCAACAATTAAAAAAAATATTGGGTAACAATACATCCGTTGTTGCCCGCTGGTGTCGCGTGTGCCACTGGCTAGGTAAAGGCAGGAAATATTTGATTACCAAACTATTTCGGTAGATATTCATCAATAGCTGACTGTTTTCGTCAAAAGAAAGGTGTCTCGATTTAAACTCCGAAGTCACTTTGCAAATTTTAACAAAATGTCATTGATAACTTTGAACTTTTTGCCTGATTCTACTCAAATCTTCAGTTATTGATACAACCAGAACTATACAAGGGAGTTGAAACGTGTACTGCCCAACAGAGAATAAAAATGAGCATATTTATATGGAATGAAATGGCAGCTGGGTTCTTGGTAAACAAAGCTCAGTCATTAAGCGTAATGTTATACTGAGTAAAAGCTATTAACCCTAAAATAATTGTTTTGTTCCAACTTTAGTGCTACCAAACTGAACAGAAACAAATTGTATGTAAAATGCCATTTCCTGCATTCTTGTGACTGAAAATTAACCCTTTTAAATTTACAAATAGTGTTATCTGCTAGCTGCTAGATTAGCCTTAAGTAGCTATTCAGATACATGTAGTCTGTACCTTAAGTTTAGTTTAAACTTGTATTACACTATAAACTTACTGGTTATCACTTTCTTGTAAAAATAAATTGCTTGCCATTAATATTTTAGAAACTTTGGATGTGATAAGAGAAAAGAGTTTGGACAACACATTACTTACCATCCCTGCTGCAAATGTCCATGATCCAAAGATCCTTCTGAGCATATATACCCAAGAGCTCACTGTATAATGCCACAGGGATAAATGACTGAATGGTTGGTGCTGATTGTTTTTCTTTACTTGTGAAATGGTTTGCTGCCATAATTTGCTTTCGATGGGTTGAAGGTCTCAGTAAATAACAGATTATAAATGGGGTTACAACTTCAGATAGATTACTTCCGCCTAATGAAAAAAAAAAGAAAAAGAATGGGACTTGCAAATTATTCTAACTTGTTTACCTTTTCACCTACATGTACCCTTGGTCTTTCTACTTCCTTATTCTACTTCCTAATTGTTCTTTAACTCCTTGCTACACTTCTGGCTCCTGGTTTAAAAGTACAGACAACCAGCTGGCCAGGGACAACAATTTTCACTTGGTGGGCTGTATCATTAAAATTGGAAGAGTTTCTTGATCAATTCCAGTTAATAAATTCTACAAGTTTGTTCGTTTTGAAAGCCATTAAGAAAGAAAAAGCCAAAAGCACTTATTAATAAGAACAAGAAGCTGCACGCAGCTTGAACTCCGGCGTATCTTTTGTAACGCGGACGATCTCATACACCTGCGTGTTTGGCACATTACTACGCGCAATCAGATATGAAAAGTACGCACAGAGTCGATCTCATATAAAACTCCACACGAGTCAGAACACGAGCGACTTCAAGGATAACACAGGTAGCCCAAAAACACTAGGATCCAAATACTATGATCATCTGATCTAAAAGTCCACATGAGTCAGGAGACGAGTGAACACGAGTGCACAGCGGTTCATAATTTAATTAACCAAAAATATTGTAATAAAAAATAACAGGGGTATAATACACAGGAGTGTTCCTGTGTCCTTGTGTTGGCCCCTAACACAGTGGATGGTGTGTCTATTTATAGCCGTGAAATTCTGGTATGCAATTACGTTGTCTTTTGTTCTCTTGCGCTTTAGTATTTTTGAGCAGTTTGAACCGTGTTAATTACAATTGTTCAGTGCATCCTGATTGCGTGAAAGTGACGGCCTTTGTTCCTTCTCGCCGGAAACGCTATGCTAAAAATAACTCTTCCGTCTACAGTGTTGTGTGACAATATAATGTGGGAAGAGGAACACTCCTCTGTAATAATAATAATTGTTTTATCGTCTTAGTTGTTTCGGGTTACCTGTGTATCAGTGCGGTACCAGCCCAAAACAAATTGCATCCAAAATAATACTATGACGATCTGATCTAGAACACCACACGAGTGAACACGAGTACACTAGCTAGCGTTTCATCATTTAATTAACCAACATTTACGATTAAAAACAAATTATGTTATCGTCTTAGTTGTTTTGGGTTACCTGTGTAAATGCCGCGTGAAGCTGCAAAAGCAGCCCATTGCTTTACTACCTGTGACCCCGTGTGCACCCATGAATCGTTGCAGGTGGGCAATGTTTTGATTAGTCTGATATTGTGGTCATTAAAAAATATTTGTTTGCAGAAGTACACAGTTTCGAGTTGACTGCCGTAAATGGTTGGATAGCAAGTAGATTTGGTTACATACATGTATAGAACTTACGAACAATAGAGCCTGATTTCTACGAAATCGATTAGAACAAAACAGTATGTAGACTGATGATTACAGAGTTACAAAGTGAATATACAAGAAAAAAAAAAGACTTACTTATTATATTTTATTCCAATAATTTTAATTAAGTCTTTTTCTTTAAATATACACATATAAATCAAGAGCCCATGGGCTCCTGTATAAATATATTAACACATAGTACACATACAGTGAATATACAAGTCATATAAAATATTAAATAGATAAATGATGAAGGCTTAAAGTAAATCACAATAAGTGCAAAATATATGCCCTCTGTTTTTTTCGGGCTACCTGTGTTATCGTTGTGCAAACAAAACAACTATGAAACTGTTGATTGCTGAAGAGATCGAGTGCCACTACATGGCAATTAAAATCAGCAAATTGCCAGTTGAGCAAACCTGATGAGTTTGCTTAACCGTTATGACTTTCTTTATCAACGGGCGCATAAATAAAAGCTAATATATAATAATAATAATAATCGATTGATGTAGCGCTATTCCCTAAAGTCCTATAGCGCTTTACAATACAACAAGTATTAAAAACTAACTTACTAAAAATGTTACGCAATAATGCAATCGTTTTACAAGTAATTCCCTATTTTATACCAAAAAGAAAATTGAATAATAATAACAATAATAATAATGGCTTAAATACTTGGCAACATAAAATATACCAAAATATTTGAATTAAAAGGACTTGTTGCGTTCGAGCGAGAGCGAGAACGCATACTAATCTCCACAGGCGCAATCCAAACACGAAAAACGTGGGTTTGTACCTTTGCGCATAAATTAACTCAGCATGTCCATGATGCATTACGATTTACGGTTCGCCTCGTGGTTTGAACAGTGCCGGTGAGTAGTGATTTATCTCGGTAATATGCTGAAGAAATTCATAAGTGTTGCTCATCAAAGCGTGGTGACTGATCAAATTCGAAACTTAACCACAGATCGTCTCTTCTCGCGTCAATATTCTTGCTGCTGGAGCGGAAAGACGAGAAACATATCCAGCTATCGTTGTTCTCTGACGCCTCTAATTCCGGCTGGGGCGGCATCGCGAACTGACTGATCGGATCCGAAGCATTAAAGCTCTTTTAATTCAAAAGGAATTGCACTTTCCCAGTAGAAGTTTTCTGGTAAGAGTATAGAAGTTTTTGCACGTCTTTCAATATGACAAACGTTGCTTCAAAACTCTGTTGATGTTCTGTAAAAAAAATGACTGACACGTTCACGCCTGACTGATTGCAATGATGCACATGGAAATTGAGACTCCAAGAAGAGTTGAGATTTTAATACGCAAATATCTACAAAGATTTCTGCCGAAACCTTTTAATAATAGTAACAAGACAAGGATCTGCCGTAAACGTGAAACTACACTGAAGCAAAAGTTTATTTAGTGTTATGCTTTGCGCTCAGCGAGTGAGTCAAGCTTTAAAGCGGGCCACGTACTACCGGTCTGGGAACTAAGCGAGCAGCCGTTTTGTTTATCTTACGGCTCACGATATTTCGATAACTGCATGGTCCGAATTTACTTGAAAACTTTATGCAATGACTTTTACAAAATAGTGAAGAAAGTAAACTTAAACATTAACAGTATTTAATGTGTATACACAATTGTATTTGTATTTGTATTTAGATTGTAATTAGTATTCCGTATTTTATTAAATTACATTGTAACATATGATATGTATTTTATCAATGAATTAAAGACCATTATTATTATATTATTATTATATTACTAGTCCATTTCCTCTAGACGCAATCAGACAAAAGGGAATGATGTAAAAAAAAATAAGAAGAGGTATATTTTTTCGGTACTTCCTTGGTTTCACCAAACGAATACATTTCTAAAATCTGAATGAAATTTATATTACTTCAAAATATGATTCTTTTCGAACGAACGCACTTCCTAACTGATAGTTACTCTAGTTTTAACACTAGAATTAAAAGAACTAAGACAATCAATCCCGCGGAATCAATATACCTCATTTCCAGTGGTAATGAGTTCCATAAAATAGGAGCAGATACCGAAAAAGCCCGGAGTCCATGATTTCAACTGATACTTCGGGACCTTGAGTAAATGTTGACTTGCCGAGCGTAGCTTCTGGACTTGTCGAACTAGTAGCTTGTCGAAGTAAAATGCTCTCGTTGTTTATTTGTTTCATGAAAGAAGTAGACATCCGCTTTGGGTAACGAATTTCATTATTTCTAGCGGATTAAAAACACAATCGAACCCATGAATTTCCCCCGGATGCTTCGAATATGATTTGACCTCGGCAGGAAGCCAGTGTATTCCTGTACGAGTGGGACTTTTCACAACCACGCTTGGTAGTTTCAAATGTACTCGACATCACAGACACATAGACTTTAAAACAGACCGATAATTAAAATAAAAGAACGAAAAGCACATTAACAGACTATAGAATCCTCGTAAGTCTTGCAACGATACCGAGAGACGATCCCGTAAATTTTGAATGAGTAAGTCTACTGAGTCTTGACAACACAGTGAAAAGACTTGAATAAAATCCCGTTCGTTAAGTGTCGAGTTTTAACTTAATTGAAGTCTGGCACACAATCTTGGCCCGTAGATAATTCCCATTTGTATCCTTTGTCGTGAAACTGTTGGCAGAGTCCGCTGCAAGTGGGTAGACAATCTTTAGAGAATTCGGTGTGCCAACAGCCGACGTACGACTGCATAAACTAAATTATGCAAAGGTCTGCGGGTCGATCTGATATCCCTTGAAGAAATATACTTGTCATCTAGAATCCAGAACAACACTTCTATTGAACTTGCGATGAAACGAAGTCAAGAGTCTTGACAACACAGTGAAAAGTCTACAAAGGAAGCCTTCGTTATTAAAGTCTGGAGTTTGGGCTTAATAAGCCTGGCACACAATCTTGGCCCGTAGCTCGTAGATAGGATCAAAGTATGGTAACGAGAGTCACTGGTATTACATCTCACTGTGTATACACACTGGAACAAGATATGACAGACCATAGCGGCATGTAACGCAACGTCGAATCAAATATTATAATATTAGCGCTGCCCAAAATAAACCAATTGTTATCTGTGGATTGATCACGTTTTAGTCTAATTGCTTGATCCTGCTATCTGCAGTCTGCCTAGACCATCTAACCTCAGATTGTATTTCGATACCTAAGTGTTTCAAGTTGATCAATTACTTATGCGGTCGTAGACTGGAAGGCGCCGTCGTTTCGCCTGAGTCAACAATACTTCATCCATATTAATAACTCGGTTAGAGAGAAGATAGAGGCAAATTGAGTACTTCATGACGTGACGGTAGCCTTAAACCCTCTAAAGCTCTCTACCGAACATTTATCTTTCAACTAATACGCATGCCTCCTGCTTTATCGCTCGATCACAGCGTCTCCGACCCACATTGTTAGCGGCAAAGGTCAGAACTGATCAAAAATTTTACAGTACTGAACATTAATAATAATAATAACAAGAAGCTGCACGCAGCTTGAACTCCGGCGTATTTTGTGTAATGCGAACTATCTCAGATACTGCGTGTTTGCCAATTACAACGCACAATCAGATGCGAAAGTACGCACACACAGTTGATCTCATCTAAAACGAATCAGAACACGAGTGAACAAAAGTAGAACACGAGCGACTTAAAGTAAGCCAGGGTACCCTAGGGTAACACAGGTAGCCCAAAAATACTAGGATCCAAATATTAAGATGATCTGTACTAAAACTCCACATGAGTCAGGACATGAGTGAACACGAGTGCACAGCGGTTTGCTTTATCGGGTTACCTGTGTTATCAGTGCGGTACCCTATTTTGTATTTCCGGGCTACCTGTGTTATTTTAGCTTGGCTTAGTTGTGTCGGGTTACTTGTGTTTTAAGTAAGGTACCCTGTCTTTGTATTTTCGGGCTTCTTTTGTTCACATCGTTATTAGCATGCACACAGCCATATCACTGTTAGTCCGGGCTGTTAGTACACACGCACAATCAGTCATATTGGATTGCACAATCAGATGCGAAAGTATACACGCACAGTTGCATCACATAGCAGCGCCAGAGTAACAAGAAGCTGCACGCACCTTTAAAGAGGAACTAAAGCCTAAATCAATTCAATATCTATGCAAAGATGTATTCCAAATAAATCAATTGTGCTATTTAATTTTTCTATGTTACGTGCCTATGAAGAGAAAAGCTGAAACCTTCCTCGCATCCTCCGCTCAGACGGCTCAGGTCTGTTTTTTTTTTGGCTGGACTAACGGCTCCTATAATTGCGAACCACTGTGTTTTATTGAATATGGGGAAATTTGCTTTGAATTGAGCCACCACACCGATCTACAACACAGAGAAATATAATAGCAGAACTTATATATTTATAATACATATTTGTTTAGATGTGTGAATACAAGTAGAACACGAGTGAATACGAGTGCACGCAAGTAAAACACGAATCAACACGAGCAACACCACGTAAGCCAGGGTACCTAGGATTACAAAAATACTAGGATCCAAATACTAGTAGGATCTGAAATATAACTCCACGATTCAGAACACGAGTGAACATGAGTGCACTAGCGCTTCATGATTTAATTAACACAAAATCAGAATCAGAATAAAATAATAAAAATGGTGGTATCGGCTTAGTTGTTTCGGGATATCTGTGGTATCAGTGTGTACCGTGGTACCTGTGTTGTCCTATTGTTATCAATGCGGTACATTACTATACTCTATGTATTGTCGGGCTATCTGTGTTATCCCAGGGGAACGCAATTATGATAATAAAATTGCGTTATCGCCTTAGTTGTTCAGGGTTACCTGTGGTATCAGTGAGTGCCGTCTTTGTATTTTCGGGTTACCTGTGTTGTCCTATTGTTATCAATGCAATGCCACTATCGCTATTTTGTACTGTTTCCTTTGTAAATTGGCCGTCCTGTTCAAATTAATTTTCGAATTTGGCGACGTACTGTAATTTTTAAGACCTGGATGTGTCGCGCCATTCTGCCCGATGTGTGCCCAGTTGTATCGGGTTACCTGTGTTTTCAGTAAGGTACCCTTTGTTTGTATTTTCGGGCTACCTGTGTTCACATCGCTATTAGTATGCACACAGTCAACTCACTGTTAGTGCACACGCACAATCAGTGGATTTGAACAACAGAATATTGGCAATTCAACTGTAATGCACTGCAATAAATTCAATCCAAGGACTTATTTAGAGTCTGAATTCTATTGATCTTTGTAAAATGTCCAGCAAAAACTATTTCAATAAATGACGAGTGTGAATGAAAAACATCAATTTCTTAGGCATAAATCCCTTTTAAGCCGGCTTCTCAAACTCAGACTGTTAGACGAAACCACTTTAGCTTATAAACACAAACGGTTTGGAATTCAATGTCAGTTAGTTAATTGACCTTTAAAATTATTTATCCAGGTTCTCTATATCACAGAGATCTTAAAATTAAATATAGCGATAATTAGAACAAAAAAGTACATTAACAGACAAATTGAGAGGAATTGAAATCAAAAAGAGTTTACTTACGATTTCGAATGTCGTCACTGTTCGAATGTTGTGCCTTTAAATGCTAAACGTTGTGCGTATCGTTGTGTTACGCATATGCATGCCTTCTGCTTTAACAGTCGATCAATTAATTTAATTAACAAAAAATATTATAATAAAAAATTATAATTGTTTTATCGTCTTAGTTGTTTCGGGTTACCTGTGTATCAGTGCGATACCAGCCCAAAACAAATTGCATCCAAATACTATGAGTATCTGATCTAGAACACCACACGAGTACACTAGTTAGCGTTTCATCATTTAATTAACCAACATTTACAATTAAAAACAAATTATGTTATCTTCTTAGTTGTTTCGGGTTACCTGTGTAAATGCCGCGTGAAGCTGCAAAAGCAGCCCATTGCGTTACTATCTGTGACCCCGTGTGCGCCCATGAATCGTTGCAGGTGAGCAATGTTTTGATTAGTCTGATATTGTGGTCATTAAAAATATTTGTTTGCAGAAGTACACAGTTTCAAGTTTCGAGTTGACTGCCGTAAATGGTTGGATAACTTACGAACAATAGAGCCTGATTTCTACGAAATCTAACAGAACAAAAACAGTATGTAGACTTATGATTACAGAGTTACAAAGTGAATATACAAGAAAAGAAAGACTTACTTATTATATTTTATTCCAATAATTTTAATTAAGGGAAAATGTCAAAACAATGGTACTCTGGCGGGACCCAATTTTGATGGAAGGGGGGTTGTACCCGGAACCCACCACCTATTTTGGCAAAATCTAGATTTTTGATCAAAAATATCTTCTTAAATAAAATACTTATTGAAGAAGTAACTATATTTCTAGTTTCTATAGGAACAGAAGAACGTGTCTACATTAAAATCAGGTATCCTATTTTACAACGCGAGAAAATCACCCTCGAAAAAAGGGGTAGGGGCATTACCGCCACCCACCACCTCTCCTGACAAAATTTCTGTCCCATTCGAAATCCATTGTTTTGACCTCTTCCCTAAGTCTTTTTCTTTAAATCTATACATATAGATATATTAACACATAGTACACATACAGTGAATATACAAGTCATATAAAAATATTAAATAGATAAATGATGAAGGCTTAAAGTCAAGTTAAGGCTTAAGTAACAATAAGTGCAAAATATATGCCCTCTGTTTTTTCGGGCTACCTGTGTTATGCTTGTGCAAACAAAACAACTATGAAACTGTTAATCGCTGAAGAGATCGAGTGCCACTACATGGCAATGAAAAACAGCAAATTGCCAGTTGAGGAAACCTTACGAGCTTGCTTAAATGAGTTTGTTTACCAACGGCCGCATAAATGAAAGCTAATATATAATAATAATAATCGATTTATGTAGCGCTAAAGTCCCATAGTGCTTTACAATACAACAAGTATTACAAACTAACTTATTAAAAATGTTACGCAATAATACAGATACTGTAACGTCTCGTTTTACAAGTAATTCCCTATTTTATACCAAAAAGAAAATTGAATAATAATAATAATGGCATAAATACTTGGCAAGATATAATATACCAAAAGCTTTGAATTAAAAATACTTGTTTTAACACTATAATTAAAAGAACTAAGAGAAACAACCCGAGGAATCAATAGACCTCATTTCCAGTGGTAACGAGTTCCATAAAATAAGAGCAGATACCAAAACATCCGATGTCCACATGATTTCAAATTATACTTCACGATCTTGAATAAATGCTGACAGTTGCCGAGCGTAGCTTCGGGACTTGTCGAACTAGTAGCTTGTTGAAGAAATTAAATGCTCTTGATTGTTTATTTGTTTCATGAAAGAAGTACACGTGCTTTGGGTAACAAATTTCATAATTTCTACCGGATTAAAAACACAATCGAACCCATGAATTTCCCCCGGTGCTTCGAATATGATTTGACCTCGGCAGGAAGCCAGTAATATTCGTTAGGACTTTAGATTCAAATTGGATTTACGAAAGCACAAGCAAACAAATACTCTTGGTAGCTTGAAATGTACCAGGCATCACAGCCACATATTAAATACAGCGATAATTAGAACAAAAAGCAATTAACAGACAAACTGAGAGGTTTTTTTTGCACTCATGAATGCAGTTCGAATTTATGAGTGAAAAAATGTGTCTGTATGTTTCGATTTCCAAAGTTTTATCCTGTTCAGTTTATACGGTTTCCAATGACAAATCCAACTTCTATTTACTCTTAACAGCCATTCAAGTCATTCCAGTGTTTCTTTACGGTCATTACGGTTTCTTAAGTATCAAATCAAATCCAGTACAATAATTACGGCTTTTAGATCGAGTCAACTGACCTTATTCGATTTCCTAAAACGGACTCCCGGTTCAGTTCTTCAGGATATTTACGTGAAACTCGCCAGAATTTGTCCCGCTTTCAACAACCTGAATCTTCATTGCAACAGTGATGTGACAACAAATATAGATGCTTTTCTAATGGAATGCCTTAGAGCGAGAGCATTGTGTAGTACAATTTAACGGTAACCGTTTGCATAGACGAAAGCCCGAATAGATTTTTCGTGACCCAGAGTCTTCGTTGCACGATAGCTTGGTCATATCAGACGAAATTGATCTCTTGTCATTTACTGTAATTGGTTTTATCTAATTGCTTGACCTCTTATCTGGTGTCTGCCTATAAGATCTGATCCCGGATTGTATTTTGATAGCTATGTTTTGAGTTCGTTATTGCCTTTATCAATGACTCATACGGTCCTAGACTAGAAGGCGCCTAGTTTCGCCTGAGTCAACAATACTTCATCCATATTAATAACTCGGTTAGAGAGACGATTGCAGCAAATTAAGTACTTCATGACGTGATGGTAGCCTTAAACCCTCTAAAGCTCTCTAGCGAACATTTATCTTTCAACTAATGCGCATGCCTCCTCTTTATCGCTCGATCACAGCGTCTCCGACCCACATTGTTAGCGGCAGAGGTCAGAACTGATCAAAATTTTTACTGGACTGAACATTAAAAATAATAATAAAAAAAAGACACAGACTGCATTTTAAGACTCCGGCTGCTGCCATAGCAGCGCCGGAGTAATAATAAAAATAATAAAAAAAAGACACAGTCTGCATTTTAAGACTCCGGCTGCTGCCATAGCAGCGCCGGAGTAATTATCTTATTAAAACGAACAAGAGGCTCTCATAAAAACTACACAATTTAAAAGATCTGGGGAAAAGTGTTCGATCATGTAAAAAAAAAAATTCTTGAACGCATCAAGGAAATGCAAGAGCTTGATCACTAAAAATGTAAACAACTGAAAACACAAACAACAACACAAGTTCTTAGGTTTTTTCCAGGTATTGTTATTAAACATCAGTGTTTCATTTCTTTTAGGTTTACACAGGGAGGTATCAGAATCCCCAAACTCGTCTGGGTCGGATAACAGAAGTAACAGATCCCTTCAATTCACTAAAGGAGGGCGTGATGGTGGCTATTGCAATGGAAAAATGTAAACCACCCAGCATAGGAAAGGTTATCGAGGTACACGAAAGCACCTTTAAGATGTGGTACTGGAAAGGTTCTTGGAGAAAGGAATGGGAGCCTTGGACTCTCAGCAACAATCCATGGGTTGATGTCCTTCCAAAGACTTGCATCTTGGTAACAGATTTGGAGCTAACTTAAAGTTACAAATTGCAGTATAAGAGGCTAGAGCAGACTTTGTTGTACAGTAGTTACATTGGATATTTTGTTAAAGGAATACAATAGCCTGGTATCTGCACAGTATTTTACACTAGAAGCAATGTTGCTTCGTTAGCATAAATTAAACTTCAAGCTACAAACAGACTACATCAGTTGAAAGATAATTTCAAACTTAGTAATCAACGAAAATTTGAGATTGATATGTTAAATATTTACGGAGAAATTGACTTTTCAAAACTGTAAAATGGGATGGGTGGCAAGAGTTTGAAAATTTTTGAGATTTTAAACGCTCATTCCTCAAAATATTTTTATCATATCACTCTCAAATATTTCGGTGATTATCAAGTGTGACAATCTCTTTCGATGTGTGAACTCTGTTTCTTTGTATGTACGTCGCTTGAAGTTTGATGTATGCTAAGTATGCCAAGTTTGGAAGAAAACTCGAAAACAGTGGGCTAGTTAAAAGTGGAGACGGATACAGGGATGAAACCTTTAGTTAGTAACATAGTATATTTGAATGATAAAATATAATACAAGTATTGTTGTGCATATTCAATGCATTGTTTTATTACTGCCAGGTCCTTTAGGCAGTAATTGAAAAGAAAATCAAAAACGTTGTTGATGTCAAAGCGATGCCGTCTTGGAGATGCAATGAAACTGTATTAAAAGCAGTTTGATGAAAATTGGCAATCCAGTTTTTCGGCTAGTTTATTTATTTTTTTCACCTGGGTTCCTTCCAAGAATCCTTTACCTGCGAGTTCGACTGGTCCAACCCTATTGATTGAATTTTTATGTGAACCTAATAGTAAGACCAGCCAGGAAGGACTCGCAACAAAAGTAGTTCTAGTGAGTTCAGCATTTGCTGAACACAATCCATAAATTGTTTAGTTCGTGAGTTCAGCATTTGCCGAACTTAGTAACACAAACAAGAAATAGCTTACTTCGTGAGTTCAGCATTTGCCGAACTTAGTAAAACAAGCAAGAAATAGCTTACTTCGTGAGTTCAGCATTTGCGTTTGCCGAACATAGCAAGTTCAGAAATTGCTGAAAACAATCACGAAATAGCTTAGTTCGTGAGTTCAGCATTTGCCGAACTTAGTAACATACAGAAGAAATAGCTTAGTTCGTGAGTTCAGTATTTGCCAAATTTGGATCCAGGATTATCTACATTTTCTCTCAGTTTCAGTTTGGAAACCTCTCCTGTGAACTGGGCTGCAACAGCTTTGGATTTAAAGACACTCACAAGACTTGCCCTGTGTTTAACTGCCGCTTTCAGGGGGTCGCCTCGCAGCGCTCGTAAGATTTGCTCCAATTTGCTGCGACCTTTACCGACAAACAATAGAACAAAGATTAATAGAACGAAGCATACAATAACATCTATTGTTTTGGTTATCCAATCAAGAAATATGTTCCAAGCAGCTGCGACCATACCCCTTTCAGGAGGCAAACTATATATATATATGTTAATATGTGTGTGTCATCGGAAAACATTGAGATTCATGTATAATCTTACAAAATAATGTTTGTGCTAAAAAAAGCTAAACCACAAAGGGAATGTTTTTTTTAAGAAGGAAAATGGGATGAGAAGTATATTTTTGTCTCACCTCCAAAAAAACACTGAAATATGCCAGCTGTGGAGCCTAAAAATAATAATAAAAAATTATATTTTGCCCAATCTTGCAAAATCAGTTGAGAGATGAGACCATGGTCAAAAACAATAATTGTCTTTTTTGAAAAAAAACACCTTAATTTTATCAGTATATTTAAGATACTTTGCAGGTATCATTATGAAATGAATTAATCATATATCAGTTTCACTGACCATGTTTTTTTTTATATTTACAGTCATTTTCATAAAGTAATTTGTACCTTGATGGCTAGGGTTTCCTATTTCCAATACTGTCTCTCATGGTGGCAGGAAACTTGTCACCAAGTGGTTCATTAACTGCACTTCAAGTGGTTCATCTTTGCAAACAAAGCAATTTCTTGCTGTCGTAGATCGGGAGACGACAAACACCATACTTATTTTCTCAATCACATCTGTGAGGCCAGGTGCTGCTACATTACATAGTGTAGTTCTAAAAAGTATTTGATAGGTTAGCATCAATGAAGGGCATAAGTGACTCTTGATCACGTTCCAAATTCTCCCTTCGAAAATAAAGAATTTTAAGGAGAATTTAGAACATGATTGAGTCACTTAAACCCTTTTTGCACATGGCCCTTCAATTACCTTTAGGAACAATGGTCTTACATCTTACCATTATTTGGTCTGCTCTTTTAGTCCCATTTCTTTTGTTATATTTTTCCAATGTCTCTCCGTCTAATCGAGCCTTTTTCACCAACAAAACGAAAAACAAAAACAAAACAAAAAAGTTTTCATATTCATAAGCACCACGTTTCATCGAATTGTTTACGCGCATCTTTATCTGTATTGTTTCCACTATTGCACCTCGCATTCATCAGCTAATGTTAGCCTCCTCCAGGCAACTCTCTAAAAGGCGTTCCAGCTCCTCGGCCCCCTTTTTATATTCATCTCCTTTATCTTCAGGATCGAGGGATGGTTGGGTTGCACTTCATATCAAGCAGATCGAAGGTCTGGCCCGCAGTGGTGTAACCCTCTTGACTCGTGCCATTCCACATGCCGACTTTTGCCATCTCGTTTGCTGCAAACTGCTTCCACCATTGATGCTGCGCTGGTGTCATTCGGACTTTCAGTTTTTCAACAGCACTGATAATTTCGTCTGGCGTGGGACATTTTTTCAGGTCTGGCTTGAGTACAGATGGCTTTCCCAGGTGGAATTTGACGGAGGGAAATGAAGGGGCTTGGGAAGTTATTATTTTCTTTCTGATTTCGCCCAGTTCCTATAGGACATATTCACTACACCAGCCTCATTCAGTTTGAATCTGAATGCATGTGGGTGGCTATGGTGTTGAAACGTGGAGACGTACGATCGAAGCCAAGATGAACGTCACATGTGTTTTCCACGTGCGTTATAACGGCACAACCTCGGTGTAAGAACCTCACGACTGAATGAGTGAAATTAACAATAGGTCTAGTGAAATGAACTAAATATTGTAGTATACTTAGGTTCTCTGGTTGTCGTGGGCGTTCTCGTGGTTCTACCACAGGTAGAGCATCCCAGCACACTAAGCCTGTTTTTGAGTTGTTGCAACAGATCTTCAACTACATCTAAAACTTGTACCTTTAATAATAATAATAATAACGGTTTAATCAGTGGCATATCCACGAGGTGGCTCTTCATCCACTGATGGGCCTACGATTTAACGTCCTTATCCGAGAAGACGTGAAGGTCTAACCATTTGCAGCTCGTGAACGAAATTGTTTCACAAAGGCAGCACCTTCTACTCAGTTATTTTAAGACTCTGAGTGTTGGTCCGGCCGGGGTTTGAACCCGCGACCTCCCGCACAACAGACCGGCGCTTAACCACTGAGCTAACCGGGAAGCGGTAAACCTTTACATAGCTTCCATGAGAGTGCAACTCCAATTTCATTCATAACAATGAATAAACTATCATAGAGTTGTATCCATTTCTCCTTACACCAAAAACCAATATTGGCAGATACTTTAAACGTGTGATCTGCACTTAATGAGTGAGCTGTCATTTCGCACATTCTTTTACTATACAAGTGTTCATTTGAGAAGTATCCATGAATGTAGCTGTTGCCACTTTTTTCTCCTGACCTTTCTGCCTTTTGGTGTAAAGCAAGGACATTCTTCTGAGTGTTCTTTTCGTTCTTTCTAGTAGCACAACTTTCTTATCCCATATTCATCAAAGAGACTCTGTTGCCACAAAATCTGAACATCAGCAATGGTCAACAGCTATATATGTTAAGTTCACATATATTATAGAACACCTTTGAACACGAACTTGAAGTGCCTTACTTTTCTCAAATATGGCAGAAAAGATGGTTAGAGAAGATACAAAATCACTCCTTCGCCCTAAACATAAAACAGCATGGTTAGATGTAACACTATAAAAAAACGCTTACAAATACCTTCTGCGGTATCGTTTTACAAAACAGCTTGAAGTGACATACCTTGAAAATATGATAACTGGATGGATTGATGGCTTGATGATGTTGGAATCGCAATAGCAAATTCAGTCAATAACAACTAAAAATTGAAAACAGAACGACATATGATCAACAAAATAGGCTCGAGCTTAAAAAAGATGTGGGAAAAAACATTTGCCCCCGGGAAATATTAATCATATTGGCAACAAGCAAATACAACACAAAGATAAACTGATTTTGGACTCTAGAAAGTCTTGTAAAATCAATCCTGCCTATAGACACTCTTTACAAATTATTTGGACTGTGTTCTGAAACTTTTTTATGTTTTTTCTCTATGAAGTTCATGAATGCATAAGTTTTACCGAAACTGAATCTAAACTGATTTTGGACTCTCGAAGCATTAGCAAGTATTAGAGCGAAGTACGCAACTCGTTGTTTTAATATATGCGTTTATTATGCTCTTCGATGTAAAATATGGTTTTCGTGTGTGCGTGGGTGAGCCAGCCTTTGTGCGTGTACATTTGCCCAGTCTCTCCTGTTCATTCTCCTTATAGGTTGCAGCCCCGCCAGTATATGCATGTGTGTGTATCGTAGACGTATGTATGTGTACCCTTCATGGGCGCGGTCTGGGAAGTGATCCATCTCATGAACGGGGTACAGTTTCCTGGGACAGTTTCCTGGCACAGTTGGGACAGTCTAACTTATTGTTTCTATAAATGTATTGAACCAAACATTCCTCATGGATATGTGTCTCACAACAACGTAGGGATACCATACCCCAGCTGGAGTATCTTTCCTCGCAATTGATTTGGCATTGGGCCATCTGTGAATCAAGCAAATTGTCATGTTATGACAATGTTGTGAAGTTTATATGTCCATATTCCCTACAGCAATTTCAAACCTATAAAAAACTCTTTAGAAACTCTATGGATTGTGTTCTTAAACTTCAATGTTTTTTCTAAGGGCAAAGTTATGAAGTTCGTGAATTTACAAGGTTTACCGAAACTAGCGCTAAACTGTTTGAACACGCTACCATCATTTTGGACTCTCAAACGTTATTATAAGATCAATCCTACAACAATTTCAAGCCTAGAAACACTCTTTACAAACTCTTTGGACCGTATTCTTAAACGTGTACTTACACTAAATGCTCTTTTGACTTGAATTTCTTTGCAGTGTTTGACTGTTAAAAGAGACAAATAAATAATCATTACCTCTGTTTAAGAGGGTTAGAGTTACCGTTAAAAAAAAAGATTAAGATTAGGACTTGGGGTTACTTACTTATTCTAGGACCGCTTGCAATAAAACATCACGGTCTTCGGCACGTTTTTTATAACATCGTTCCGACGCTTATTCATTCTTTTTTTTATTATTGTGTTTAAACATATGGTTGTTCCTACAACTGTTTTTTTTCCTGCAGCTGGCGTCCGTTTGACGCCAGCTTTGTTATCGCCGCTGGCGTGTCTTAGTTCTAACCGCTTGGTGTGGCGGCGTTTCTGGCATTCCTTTATTCCTTTATTCCGGCCCTGGACGGTGTTTTTCTGGCGTTCCTTTGTTCGCGGCTGTTACAGCAGCTGGCGTTTCTTTGTTCCACATCCTTGGCGTGGCGTCGTTTCTGTTGGAGGAGGGCGGGTTTAGACAAGACGACTCTCTTTCCTCTCACAACCTCACACTCTTTCGTTAACCAGACCTCTCGTAATCAAGATAATATCAAGTAACGATGTCCATACCTAAGGAATTCGCCAGTGGTAAATTAGTCAAGACTGTGTCTACAGCTGCATCTAAAGAGGTGAGTTTTTTTATGCTTAATTTTTTGTATGCTTTAAAACTAATTTTGGAACATGCTAGTTGTCTAAAACCTATGGGAAAGTTTTGGTCGAAACTTAAAAATATATAACTTAGTTGTCTAAAATCTAACGGGAAAGTTCTGGTTAAAAGCTTAAAGCAATGACTCCAAAGTTTGAACAAGAAAATTAGCGCACTATTTCACTCACTAGAGGCTATTTCGTTTTTGGAAACAATACTAGGTATATATAAATTTTCATGTGTAGAGTTAACTTTTTTATTTGTCTTAGGCGTTATATCAAGCAACTTTGCAGAAAGCCTTGGACCCTAGGAAGAATGCCTTGCCGCAGTACCGATATCTGTTTCAGGAGGATGAGAAAGTGATCAAAAGAAAAATGTTTTCCTTGATTAGCCAATCAGATTAAAAATCTTGTTTACTTCGCCACACAACCAACCCTTGTCATTGTAATATAGTTTCTCAGGGCTCCATCGGTGATGGTGACATGGAGGCCCATATCTTTCATGTGCCACGGCTGTTTCGAGCGCGACATTAGGTTCCAGGACATCGCGCGGTCAAATAGTGTTTATATGCAAGTTTTTGCAGGGTAAGGCTTGACAACCAAAATGGCGGTGAACTTAGCGTTTGCACCTGATTTATAAAAATTGCAAAAACATTACTTCCTTTTCGTCGAACTATTGAAAGTAATCAGCCCAATAGCGAAACGAATAATTTTTCTTTGGTTTGTCAATGTTTTTTATTGAAGTTGGTGCCAAACACGAACAACATAACCATTTGAACAAGGAGGTCAACTTTCTTTCCGTACCAACATGCTCGTACTTACTCATTGAATATGTGGTGTTTTACAGAGGATCGGAGGTTTTCCCATCAATGGGTGTGGCATTTCTATGAACTATAATTCATGTACTTTATATATTTGTTGTCAAATTTTAAGTAACTATCTTATTGCGTGCGACTTCTGGACCGTGTTTACAAAGGCTTTTCGGTTATTTCTTTGCAGTATCAGATGGCAGCACTGGACCTCCACCTTCCGTCAACATAAAGGAGTGCTGCAGTTTAATACTATCTGGCGTATAAGGGGCAGAAAAAGAACAAACACTTTCACGATTGTTTAGATTCTATGACAAGTGCAATCTTTCACGATTTTTCTTGCTTAAAGTCTGAAAAACCATGGCTGGTGGAATTGAGCTTTTAATTATGACAAGCCACCTGTCTATCTGCAGAATTTTTTTTTATACATGTACAAATACCCATTCCCTTAATACTAAATGAACTGCGCAGTACTCTGAGACATGATACAGTTCAATTCAATTCAATTCAATTTTATTCACACTTTCGGGATTACAATGTACATGAAGAGTTAAGTAAGGTTACTAGAAGAAAGTAAATAAAGAGCGTATTTCGACAAGTAGAAGTGTGCAGAGGCCAAAGTAGCAGAGCTTTCGAGCTGGCCTCTGCCAGTCATTATGCAGTAAGTGGCATACCGTTGTATGGTAATGCAACTTGTTCATCGATCAGTAAGCATATGCCTGAGCACTTTTCTTCCTACTTCAATCTATGATACAGAAAAAGATGTCACTTTTACCCACAACTCTTTACATGTGAAAAACTTTAAAACAAGAAACTACAATAATTATTACACTGTTAGCAAAGCAATGTTATTTAAAGAATATATGATTTCTACTTGTTATTTTGGAGTTTGTTACATGTAGTTTCACAGGTAATTGTGGTAAAATGTAGAGGATTAAGAGTAACGCACAGTTTATATAATGTATTTCCAGTCTCTAGGAAGGCCTTTATTAGGGACCAATAGAACACTTAACAACACTTACAGTGCGACTACTGAAAGCGGGGCCACTTAGACAATGAGAACCAATCACATTGCAGAACAAAACCAAAGCATTTCAAACTCAAGCAGGTTTGAAGTGCTATTGTATTGTACTCGGAAATTGATTGGCTGAAGTCACCAAAGTTGTAATGCTTTGTTTTCGTTCTACGATGTGATTGGTTCTCGTTGTCTAAGTGGCCCTGCTTTCAGTAATCGCACTGTAAGGTTATTTTTTATTCTGAGTCATTAAAAATACACATCCTGAGGATCACAATCCTTTGGGTAAATGCATGCACCCAACACCAGGTCTCAGTTCTCTTGGGGAGCAAGGGTACGAAGTTCATACAATGGACTATGGTTCCATCTGTCGATTAAGCAAAGAATATTTAAAAAATCAAACAAACAAACTTGTATTAATAGTATATAGAGTGTTAATAGAGGTTCCTTTTCTTCTCTTTCTTTTGTAATTATAGTTTCGCAAACTGGCAGGGAAAAGAAACCTCTGCCTCCAGTCACAACATAATTTTGAACTAACCACCGTACATGACCATGGATGAATAAATTATAAATATTTATATATACACTGCTTGTGTAAAAGATTTGCACCTGCCAACATCAATCATTAGTTTGCATACTAATTACCATGAGATCACATTCTTCTCATTGGTCAACCCGTCCAAGCATGGCAAAAGTGTTTTTGTGTCGCTTAGTAATGCAATGCATGCACAAAATAATGATGTTGCGACTGGTGGTAGATTTCTTTTCCCCTGCCAGTTTGCAAAGCGATTACAAAAGAATGAGAGGAAAAGGAACCTCTGCTGGCAGGGAAACAATGTTCTGGCTAGGAATTTTGCTCAATTATGTGTCAAATGACCCATATCTCATTTTCTCTTAGGTAAATTTGGTAAAATGCAATTTTTAGGAACCCTTTGCTCATTAGGGCCCTATTTGTGATAGAGGTATGCAGCCCATGGTTCCAAATATTTTGTGATAATTAAGTCACTTCTTAATCTGTTCTGCCAGTGGTACAAGGTGCAGCCCTAGCAAGAACCCTATCATGCGTAATTTGTAGGCCTTCAACCTTATGTTATCATTGAAAAGATTAAATGGCTTACTTGCAGTGCAGAACTAATAAACACAAAAGGGATAAATCCAAATGTTTCGCAGTATACGAAGTAAGACAAACACATTGAGTAAAACAATCCAGTACTTGTATTTCCAGGGCCATGCAAGAATATGTGCACCAAGTAACCTACACTTACTTAAAGGGATACCCGAGTGAAAAACACATTAGGGCTCAAAAGCATCTTTCAGATGTACTTTGTTCAAAAAATGTATTAAAATTTGATAAAACATTTTCAGAGTTGAGAACGAGCCCCTCGAAGACTTGGGCGCCGCCATTTTGTTGACATTAATTCCTGTGACATTTTTTACGTCACTTCGTCCCACCGGAGTCTTGCGGCTAACTTGTAGCGACTTGTTTTGTTTGTAGCATTTTCACACGCTCGGAATTAGAGTAGATTTTCATCGATATGGCAGAGCAATTTCGTACTAGAACAAAAATATGACGAAGACGATATTGTAAGAGAAGTTCGGAAGACTGAGAGGTCGAAGAAAAGCATGTGGAAGGCGAGAATATCAAACGAACAACAACAGGCGACTACCGAGCTAGTGGAGAAGTGCTATACTGGTGTTGTGCTATGATGTAAAGATTCGCTGTGCGTTTTTGTATGGAACTTGTCAGCCTTAAACGCAAGACTAAGGTACATTATGACAATATTGATATTGGCATTGGTTTCGAAACTTATGTATTATTGGAGCTATATAATTTGCGAGATACCCGGTTCGATCTGTACTGACTGAATGGCTTTGTGCAACTGAAACGAAACACCTGAAAAGTTAAAACCTCCCTGTAAAAACCGATCATAACTAGCCCAACATAGCAGAATATATGCAATGACACAAGAACGAGACACTGGGAGCAATTTTATTGCAAATATAATTCCATTCCCTTATTAAATTGTGTGAAAGCATTGGCGCGATCAAGCCGGCATGCTTGTGGTGGAACTTGGCGCGCGCGCGCTGATTCACAACACATCGGTTAGGTAAACGAAATTAAAATTATGTGGCTTGCTACACCCTGATTATCTCTCTGGGTCAAATTAAACAAGTTTCGATTGCTATGCCGATAACAATATTGTAATAATCTACCTTTAGTCTTGTGTTTAAGGCTGACAAGTTCCATACAAAAACACACAGCGAATCTTTATATCACTAGCTCGGTAGTCGCCTTTTGTTGTTCGTCTGATATTCTCGCCTTCCACATGCTTTTCTTCGTCCTCCCAGTCTTCTGAACTTCTCTCACAATATCGTCGTCATCATATTTTTGTTCTAGTACGAAATTGCTTTGCCGTATCGATGGAAATCTACTCTAATTCCGAGCGTGTGAAAATTCTACAAAGAAAACAAGTCGCTACAAGTTAGCAGCAAGACTCCGGTGGGACGAAGTGACGTAACAAAACGTCACAGGAATTAATGTGAACAAAATGGCGGCGCCCAGGTCTTTGCGGGGCCAACTTTGAGGGGGTCGTTCTCAACTCTGAAAAAGTTTTATCAAATTTTAATACATTTTCTGAACAAAGTACATCTGAAAGATGCTTTTGAGCCCAAATGTGTTTTTCACTCGGGTATCTCTTTAATGGACTATTATCATAGTTCGGCCATCTTGGATAAAACAATGGTTTTGGCCCCATTAGTGTCGATGGCCTGCTATAATTGAAACTTTTGGATGCCCCTAAGAAACAGCAGATACAGCATAGCTCGGTAGCTCGGTAGAACCACATTTTCAATGCTACCTTCCACCTCATCAACACGCTCTTCTAACTCTTCTTAAGGACCTAATAAGTTTTAGGTCAAGATCTCTTACCCTTCAAATCCCACTCAGGCAGATCTTTTCTCTTTCACTTTATTCTAGTTATTTCTATATAAAAATATACATTTATAACTATATATTTAACAAATAAAAGATGTTCACCGTGTTCTATAACAAAATAATGCACGGTCGAGGTCTTGAAAAACTGCTGATGCACGAGTGGAACGAAAGTGCATTATTTTGTTATAGAACAAGCATAACCATCTATTATTACTTGTGCCAGGCCTTCAGCAGGCACGAGCCTTAAATCGCAAGTGTTTTTCCTTTATTGTTAGTTGTGTCGAGTTTTGGCGCCGTCGACCAATCAGATTTCGACTGGTCACGTGACACGTACGTTGCGCCAGCCATGTGAACAGTGGACAACATTTCCAGAGTTTTGACTTAGCAAAACCTTTAATATCAGCTGTTTTTTTGTGTAAACCAAAGGTTCCTTCAAGTGCAATACCAAGATTTTTGTATTTTCTAAAGCTGAGAGGTGTTTCACGGACTTTGGACGGGAATTTATCACATATCATGCGACATGCTTTAAGATACACTCGTGACAGTCTGCTCTGCGATCAACACCGACTATAAAGACAACAGCTTGTAAATGTAAGTAGCCGCTAATCTGAACATGATAACCTTTATACCAATTGACTGTTGTTTTGTTGTTATTTATTGTTATTAACCTCTCGAAAGTATAGTAGAAATGACCCGATTTCTCAGTTCTCTGACTGACAGGGGCCTTTTAAAATATTATAATTGATATGCACATGTATTTAAATGTTTATAAATTCAGGAACGAAAATCTAGCATGCAGTGAGTGAGTATAAACTGAGTAAGTAATCTGAAATGAAGATTTTTTCAAACGAACGATAAATGACTCTGATGTGGAAATCTCATATTTATCTGTGGCGTGTTATTGACACTGGTAAAAACAATATTTCCTAAACACAAGACAGTTACCACCTAACACAATTATTGACTTTTTATTTTGTTTTATTTGGGAATGAAAATTAATCTTGCCCAATGATACAAAAAAATGAGTGGACATTGCATGTTTCTTTGTGGCTTGCCATTATAAGTTTCAGTCTCATTCAAGATGTGGAAAATGAGCACTAGCACAGTGGCAGCTCACTAATACTAGAAAATGGTGGTCTGTAGTTTAAGACCCCAATCGAAAATATCGTATTGAGAATTTAGCCTGAATTTCAGCCGTCTCCACTGGTTTGTTATTGAGAATTACAAATATATGACTTTATTATTTTCATATGTATAACGACATTATGTGGAATTTGTTGTTCTAAATTACTTGACTTCTTGTAGTCGTACTGCACCTGATATAATTACAATGCATCAAATTTGATTGATTCGATATCGTGCAGACTACTCAAATGAAAGGCCCGTACCCGCGTAAACTGACAACAGCGAAATCCCCATGTTAATGTACTTGACTTGTTTACAACACTTTTCTGCGCTGATTGGGCCAATTGTGACAGCTTGACATTGATGATTTGAAAGCTTTTTCATATTGGATGAAGACCTAACCTGCTAAGCAAAATTATCATCTGTTGCGGGAAGCAGTGCTCAACAGAGGAAAGGTTAATCTGCACATTGTGATAGTGCAAGGCTTTAAAAATGCCTGATGGAAAAGGATTCACAGAGAATGCATTAGCGAATTAGCGGCAGTTGAGTTGGACACGTGAGTTGATGATTGCCGACTATTTTCTTCAACAGCTGCATAGTGGACACTGATTACTGATTATGTGGTCTGAAGAAGGATATTTTCTTTATCCCAAGGAACAGTGTTGTAACTGCTGCTCTGATGGCCGTGTTGCATAGCTTTTGAGGCTCTCTTAGTTGGCATGGCCGATATACATATGAATGATGAGCTACTCTAAAATTCTGCCAGTTTTGGGTCCTCTGCAAGTTTTCTCGCCCGTTTTTCATTCAGGAACATTCAGGAACCTCTTAAACGAATTTCCACATTAAACCAGCCGACCAGGCTGTTAGAAAAACAGCATTTTTCTTAAGTTCAATAATTTTTATATCGAATTGGCAATGTGGACATTGCTTTTCTTAACTTCAAACGTTTTAGTATCCCATTTTGTGGTCGCTTTAGTCTAGTTTAGAGTATGAAGCCAATGCTAAATTCTCTCACCAATCACTTTTTTAGGTTTCCCTCTTCTTCGACACACCTTAACAACTCAAAGTCGAACATGCTGGCTTTCCAGTCTGAAATTATCTCCATCATCTATATATAAACTCGCGAAAACAATCACCGATGTTTTATTTCTTGCGCGTGCATTTATAAGAAAATCAAGCATGCTGAGCATCCAATCAAATTGAACGTGCTTTGGATAATCCCATAATTTATATATAAAGCTATACATAACTATAACTTTACACTAGCGTTCAACCTAAGGATCATACTGATTCACAGGCTTAGGAATTACTAGTCAGACTCCAGACGTGGATGTCTATTTCCTTGTTTTCTTATACTTCTCGCTATTCCTGTGCTGTAACGCTTACTAAAATTGCAAGTGTACTGATCAGTGTTTGAACTAATCGTAGCAACCTTGATCTGGTGTTTCATTGGACATCAAGATTCATTTTGATTGGACATCAAGATTTTCATGTGGAATTTCATTGAAAATGGGATGACCTGATTGGCTGTTGATCTCATTAATGATTCATAAGTTTGAGAAATCTCAATCTAAAACGGGAATTAATGATGAACTTGCCATATTATAAACGGTGGATGACATCTCTAGTTGAAAAATTGCCAAAACAGCGCTTTAAGGTGTAGAACACACTCTTTTATAAGGAATCATAAGTCAGCTAACCAGGCAATATGGTTGCATCATAGTTAGTAGAGGAGACTGGTTATGAAAGCCGGCGGACTTCAAAGGAACATCTCTTTGTTATGGTTTTCGCTTAGTCACGTGATCCCTATCCTGCACACACAAATCAACAAGATGGCGACTCGTATGTGAGTAACTACGAGTCGCACTTTATTTGACAATTTTTTTGCACTTTCTGTCTGTGTTTCGAAATCTAATGAGAAGAGTTTAAAGAGAAAGTGATGCCAGGAGAGAACTGCGCAGTATTTGGCTGCGGATCAAGTCGAAGAACGAAAGGAATTGGTATTTGGAAGTTGCCATTGGCGAAGGACGAAACTCCTTCAACATGGACGAAGGAATGGCTTGGAGAGATCAAGAAGACGAGGGATTTGGATCGGAGATTCAAGGAGTTGATAGGAAAAGACCGTGTGTTCACATGTGAGAAGCATTTTGCAGCTGAAGATATTGAAATCTGTAAGTAAAGTTCTTATAACTCGTACGATTTGCGCTTTTATTTACACTTCAACGTCGCACTGTTTACAGTTTGGCCTTTCTATAAGCTTGCTGTTCTCTTGATTTTAATGTTTTTCGAGTCTTAATTTTGTTACAGTTCAATCTGACAAAATGACCAAGAAGAAACCGCGATTTGGTGCTCTACCGACGCTGAAAATGCCGGAAAAGAGTCACGAAACGACCAAACCAGCGCCAAGACCTGGCAGATCGGTGGTGAAAGACTGCGAGCAACCTTCGTCGAGTAGTGTTTACTACAAGACATTTAATTAATTGTGTCAGAGAGTAAAAGGCTTAAAAATTATTAATGATTGGAACCACAAGTTATTTGCTGACAGACTTGTTCTCAGGAAACAGGTCGAACGTTTTATGCTGCCAGAGCTGGAGATAATCATTGATGACAGTCTGTGTTTTACTGTGAAGGTATTTGGATCATTTCTTGTGGAAGATCATGACCTGTACCTCAGATACCGACGGACGATGCGCAATGTAACTGTCTCTGTGCTTGTGAAAGAGTTGGAGCCATATAAACTATGTGATGGAGTGAATGCTTCCGAAATGACAAGTAAACTTTACCATCATGTCATTCCTATGAATCAAGACTTGGTGGTGGATGAGGACAGTCAGCAGTTCCCACACAAGGGATATTGGAGAGCAAAGGGCTGCTTGCTCCTGTGTGAACAGGACTCTGTGTGTGTAACTTGTACAGAGTACTTGGTGTCTCTAAGAAGTTCCAGTAATGCGAAGGAGAGACGACAGTTGAAACCTGCCCATGTTAAGGCACCGGTGTCCAAGACAGACCCGGAAAGAATTAAGCTGACTTTGCAGGCACAACGGTTACGATGCGCAGAACTGGAAAGAGAGCTGAATAAGATGCGTGCAGAACTTGTGAAAACAAACATTGAAGTGGATCATGAACTTAGCAATGACTTTTCTAAGATTCTTAATTCAGCTGATGATGCTGAAATTACCCCATTCATGAAGCTGTTCTGGGAGCAACAGAAAAAGTTATTTTCAAGTAGCTCTACTGGTGTACGGTACCATCCAATGATCATTCGTTTTTGCCTGTCGCTTGCAGCAAAGTCACCCTCATGCTACGAGGAACTGCGTAATAGCAAAGTTTTGGTACTTCCAAGCCAAAGGCGTCTCAAGGATTACAGAAATGCTATCAGGCCTCAAAGGGGATTTAACAAGCAAGTTGTAGAGGAGCTTAAGTCTCTCACTGACTCGTATTTTGATGTTCAACGCTATGTTGTCTTGTTGTTTGACGAGATGAAAGTACAATCAAATCTTGTTTTGGACAAGGTTACAGGAGAGCTGATCGGCTTTACTGATCTTGGTGATCTGGAATTGAACTTTGCAGTTATGGATAAGGCAGATGAGCTTGCAACACATGCTTTGGCATTCCTTGTACGTGGTGTGTGCACTGAGCTGAAGTTTTGTTTAGCACACTTTTCAACAAATGGTGTAACTGCTGCACAGTTGATTTCCATATTCTGGGAAGCAGTCTGCATCCTTGAAAGCAGCTGCAATTTGTGGGTTATTGCCACTACCTGGAGTTTAGACTGATTTTACTTATCAGTAACCTGACTGCTAGGTCTATTCGATGTTAAAAAATCTGCTCTCTGTGAATAAATTGAAATCAAGCTATCCTCCATAATTTCTGTGGCTTGGCTTGGAAAAGAAATAATATTAATTATAATAAATTGATAAAAAGGATGTAAATGATGTTCGAGTACCCATCAAGCTAGCTACATGTAGGTCCTAAAAAAATATCATAGTTGCATGCAATGATTATGGCAGAAGTATATAATTGTACAAAATGTTGCAATATACCAAAACAGACAACCAAGACAGTGTTAGGGTTAGGTTAATTTTCCAAAAACCCTAACCATTTCCAACCCAAAAGAACGACTACACCGAGCTATAAATTATGAAGGATTTTTCACAGTTTTTCAAGTGATCATTTGAAGTGACAGGGTATTCTGCATTGAGGTTTCTCTCTTTTGATTTTACCTGTAGAAAATGGACTTATGCTATCTGTGAGTCTGAGGGAACCTGTCACTCTTATTTAAACAAATAAGTATTTATAATCAGCTGAGTTTTTACTCACTATGGATATTTATTGAAGCCTGTAGTGTGGGCCGACATATCTGCGTATTTTCAAATTCCATCGCTTTCTCAGCTGTTCATTGGAGGCAAATATGTGAAAAGAATTCCTAGATCTTCTTTTCTGGCTATTATTTGTACAATTGGAATTACAGAAGTGGAGATGAAGTAGCTTTTTCATCCAAACTCGCAACCAACAACAGAGCAAATAGTAAGCGCTACGTAACCGACAACCTAATTTATCTTAATTATTATTGAAGGTTCCAGTGGTTGACAGGGTTTCTGGAATATCTAAGAAAGTGGAAGGAGAGTACTGAACGCAGACCAGGGAATTTCACCCGAGCTGCCAGGGGCAAAATGTTCATATCGTGGCAGACACATGAAGGATTCCAGATAACTGTGCATTCTGTGATTGAGGTTTGCAAGTTCCTGCTGCAAGAGGGTATGGAGTATGTGTTGACAGAACGCTTCTGTCAGGATACAGTCGAAGAGTACTTTGGAAGTCAGCGCAAATTGGGCAGACGGAATGACAATCCCGACATTCGCACATTTGGCTACAATGACAACACCATTCGCATTCAACGGACAATATCTTGTCAGAGTGGAAATACTCGAGAAAGAAAAGATAAGCGCAAGTCATGGACGGAAGTTACAGATGATCCATTACCATCCCGAAAGAAAAGTAGAGAAGAAAATTAACTGTTTTGTCTTTGAACGGAAGCAAAATGTCTGCTTTTTTGTTTTATTACTTGTATCCATGGTAGAGTGCAAACAATATAACTGTGCAAGATTAGTAAACAAAATTACACTAATTTGTGATAAATTGTAATTAGGTTCAACTATTTGATCAGTATTTGTAATTGAAGGGCTCCTGGCAAGAATGTCCTAAGTGACTTTCTGTCAATTATAGCTTAAATGTGGTGTTGTTGGCATAAAAAGTGCTTATTTTTTAAAACAATGACAGATTCATGGTCAAATAATTAAAACTGATCCAACTTACTAAGTCCACTTTTTGAAGGAGATATTTTTTTGGCCTTAGACACCCTGGATAACTTTTGAGACACTGTACTGTGATAGTAAATATCAATGTTTATATAATTATATCCATTTCATCTTCATACAATAAAATAATTGTCTGTTTTACTCCTGCCTTTGTTGTTCATTTTCTTGGCAACTTCTGCTGATTTCTTTACTTAATTTCTTTAGCCTTAATTTTATACCGCTGGACAATGTCTTTAGCATAGGAGAATGAGCGCACTCTTACATATAAGCTCACAATGTCATGCAAAATACCCTTCTTAACATCACTGTCAGGTTTGCATCCAGCATCAGCCACAATAAGATGGTAGTTGGCCAATACATCACCATCGCTAGTCGATTTGAGAGTTATACCCACAATGTAATTTTTTTGCAAACCAGCTTTCAAAGTTGATTGTCTGAAATAATGTTCAGTCTTCAAAAAAATCTTCTGTGCTGGTAAAGTAACTGCCCAAAGCCCTCCTCTGTTCAAACTTGATACCAGCTTCTGCTTCTGTGAGTCACTAATTTCCAGTTTTCCAGCCTTGAGGATGGCCATAGCTTGTTGGTTTTCATCCGAATTCACTCTATAGTGTTTCTTGTAGAGGTTTTGTAGAACATATCCAGCAACATACTGTAGACCAGCCTTTTGTTTGTCTGTCAGCGGAGGAAAGGTTTCACTGCTTGTAGTAGAGTGCTTCTGTTGCTTGCAGTGTACCACCATACTGTCTGCCACCTTCATTGCAAGCAAAGTTGCTGCATTCCGTGTAAGTCCTTTGAAGTATTTGGTGGCATTCACTGCAACATTTCCGTAAAAAATGGAATAAAACTTTTCGGCATCTCCTTTCTTTTGAAGTGATTCATAGGTTGTTTTGAGAAGAGAGAATTCTTGAGATCCTTCCTCCAGTTCGAATATGAGGCCAGTCATCTCATTCCTAAGACTTGCATCGAACTCCTTTCTCTCTTTAACCTTCAGCACAGCACTGCTTACTATCTCGGCTAGAAGGTTTGATGTGAACTTGACCATCTCCCTATCATTTTCTGCATGCTTCGTGGCCCTGTGCCTTTCATATCCTCCTCCAGTCTTGTACTTCTTTCCGCAGTCACAAATAATTTCTCGAGTCTGTGCCTATAAGTATAAACGAAAGATAAACGAAAAGCTGCAATAAGTTAAAGCAAGGATGGATGCTTAAAAGACATTTTGTGCTGTTTTCACTGACATTATACACACATAATATGCACAACACACATGGGCAATGGCGAGTGTGTTACTTCATACGAAGCAAGATCGTGCAGATTTTTTAGCTTGTTCGATCGAGAATTCGAGTCAAAAATCCGATTTTCTACACTTACATTACTCACAGCAGCTGAAAATTCTTCTTGTACACCGTCATCTTCCTCCAATGCATCTAAAATTGCTTCCAAATCATCACCAAATAAGGAAAGCGCGTCCGTATCTTCCGCCATCTTGTTTCACTGGTGCAGGGTCAGTGTCACGTGACGTGCAGGCTCAACATCAGAGAGCCGCTATTGTTTGGCGCCCTTGAAGTCCGCCGGCTTTCATAACCAGTCTCCTCTACTAACTATGGTTGCATGTGTAATTTTACGTGCCAACAGAATCGAACATGTTCCCAATTTTCAAAGGTTAATGTATGAGATTGAGCAACATCAACTGAACCATCACTGAAATACTGGCCTTTATCGAAGCTGGAAACGTTTCCTTACGACTTTGTGCTGCCGAGGTGAGTACAATACTGTTATCAACAGAATTGTAACAACGTCAGCTCCGGTAATAGAGAGAACTTAATTCACAAATTCCACAAGGCCTTCTATTGTATACAACTATTTAACACCGATCCTGTAGTGTAGGGCGTGCTTGGACGAACGGTTCGAGTAGGTTCAGGAGTTTTACAGCAGTAGTGCTTCCAGTAGTGATGAGTCTTATGGGATGTATTACAAGTTTTCCCTATTATAGCTAGTGTTGCGTGACGCCAGTGGAGAATTGTGTGACCGTCAAGGGCAGCACAATGCTAAATATCTAAGAGTGGATGCCGTTACAAGAACGATCGAACATTATTACGTAATATGATCTCGAGGAGTTACATTGAATTATAAGTGACAGTTTAACAATGTTCATAATCTGATATTAGTGTTTTAAAGCTGTGCTTACCATCCCTTGGCTACTGGAAATACCTCCTGACACGCTTTACTTTCCGCCTATTAAAAAGGACTTTCTCTCCTGCTCCATCTTGTCCCTTGCCCTCATGAATGTCTCTTTGTTCCTTTTCCAAGCACTAGGTCCTTTGATAGCCACTTACGCTGGAATCGTGTGCTCCGATTGGCTAGTGTCCTGTGGTTTTGTTTTTCTCATGCGGACTGGCGAGATTGAACAAAAACTGAAAGTGGATTAGCCACAATACGAGGAGTCTCACATTGTACAACCGAACCGTTTTGAACGAGTTCTGAATATTGAAAGGCAGACTTATTTTTAGTTAAATGGGCTGCTGTGGGCGTGTGGTAGAAAGAAATCTTGTAACCTTGCTTGACAGTATTAAGAATAAACTGGGAAGCACCTAAGGGTAATTAATTCTTAATCTACCCGTAACAATGACTGTTTGTGCACCTTCTAAATAAGCATTGTAACGGCATGTGGTAAACCGCGGACTGGACTGAACTGGACTAGTAAAACGCGGACTAGTAAAACGCGGACTAGTAAAACGCGGACTAGTAAAACGCGGACTAGTTAAACGCGGACTAGTAAATGGCATTTAAATAAATATTATTCACGCATTTGCCAACAATAATAATAATTCACGCAATTCCCAACAATACTAGTTAATATTTCTCTTTATTGAACGTATAATCAACAAATCAGTGACGGTGCACAACTTCGCGTGTGCAAGTTAGCCAGTAACAAAAATTCAAATTTGTTTTCTTGTTAACAAAACTCGAATTAAAACCGATCATATACTCGTGATGCAGCGTTTTCCGAGAGGTTTATTCAATTCTTAGATTTCATTTCCCGTTGTTCGCTCTTATCGTGGCATGTTGGTAACACTCATTAGCTTCTCTTGTTTGGACAGCCAACGGTACTTCATCACTAATCACTTTCGAATTACGCAAACGCATTCTAACATATTCTAAAAATAAACTGGTCTGTAAAGGAGATAGATGGTCCGGGTAATGGGCTCCTAGCCATCAGCGTATTTACTTACTTATCCTATTTAACACAAAAGGGAATAGGTCAAAACTAACAAAAACTACTGATCATGAAACCAGGGTCATTTAGACACGGTAAAACTTGAACAGTCGCCAGAATAAGTAACATTTTAGGACAAAATGCTATCTCAAGACAACAGAAATTTGACCGAGCGGTATTCGTCAGGGTGTTTATAGCTTATTCAGTTCCCTCCTTGCATTGTCTCTCATGTGGATGTCACAACGTAAATGTTTTGCATCTAATAAAGCTAACATAGCATTCATGAGGTCATCTCCTCCTTCCGTGTGTTACACCAGAACACCACCTGGTAAACGCTGGTCCCCTTCATAGAACTTTAGTTCGTCGATAGGGCCAATAGACAACTGTTCGTCACTCGCGTTTACGGCATCTTGGGCAGCAATGTTTCCTGGAATTGAATGACGTAAAGAGTCCTTATAAACAGTACATAGAAAGTAAAACTTTCACAAGGAAGCAGTTGAACTCCAAAAGTTGAATTTATCATGCAGCCTATAAAAACATTGTGAGGGTAATTTAGTATCACGAAAAGAGAAGAAGAATTGCTTACTTTGAGGATCACCAGCTGAATCTATTTTCTCGTGACCATGAAGTTTTCGTTTCAGAGACTCTCTTCCATGTTTCTGTAAAAGGAAGTAGTGATTATAAAAACAGAGGTGATTCAACGTGAAATGATAATATAGAAACAATTATGTGCTTATAGTTTAACTTATTCTTCAGCACAAATGATTTACATTTCAATCAGTGATATAGTATAGAAACAAAATAACACTGATCTAGCATTGATGACACCGCAATGAAAGTCTTCGATGCCTACAAATTTCTCTAACATATAATAGTTTACGTTATAGGGTAGTGAAGGAAAATGCGCAACATTTCCTTTTTCTTAATATGTTAACGTGGCGTAAGAAAGGGCTCTTGTAAGGAAATATATCCGTTTTTCTCTCACGCTACAAGCCCATTTATACCTACTATAATCTAAGTAGTTTTATACATACAGCTGTAGTAGTTTATATACTTCAAATTATAGTTCCAGCTGTTTCAGTAAGATCTATCTTTTGTTTTCCATCCATGAAGCTCTCCTTCTCCATACCAAAGGAAATAATTACTTATTCCAGCGATGGCAATTGCCTCTATGGAACTAGGCGGTATGTGCCTTTGCTGCGTAACAGTGGGAACCCAAGCTGATTGGTCGTGTGATAGCACTGTAACTGAACGCCTGTCAAAACAATTCTTCGGCAGTGAATCGTAATTAAGGTAAATTAAAGAGACTCTCAAATGTTCTCAAGTGGAACGCCTCTTTAACATGTCACATTCGAGTTTCGTTTTAAATTCAAAGAGTAACATTTTGTTTGAATAATTTCCAAAATGCAACTTCCATGTAAACCGTTCTGTTCATATGTCGGGATAGAGGCACGATCTGCGAAAACAGCCGCTTCTTATCTCAGAGCGATAAGAGGCGGCTTAATAGTTTTCTCGGGATTTCGATAAGGGTATTTCCCCTTCCGACCGTCTCATGCTCTGAAGCACGATAACATGAATGTCTTCGATCGTCGGACTGGGAGGAAACAAATCATAAAAATGTACAGTTTCGTAAAGGCTTTTAATACAAGGCCAATAAAAAATGTCCTTTGCGCTAAGTGGCTAACTCATAGAAATGTCGGTTCAAGTTAAAGGTTTTGACGCTCAGAATTATGAGAGATGCAAGACAACTGAAATATGGCTTTCTCATTTTCGCGAAATTAAGTACGCGCGAAATTAAGTACGAATAAGGCATGTAATAATTATAATATTCGCGCCAAAAAATCCGAAATAATCAATGGCCTTAATTAGTTTGCCTACGTTATTGAACTAGCTAATATGGCAGCCAGTTTCAAGCTTCCATCGCCCATTAGAAGAAGAGCACGTCCTCCAGAACTACCAGGATTTGACTGGAAGTTTCTTCAGATAGAGAAAGTGCTCGGAAGTGGAACGTTACTTATTCTGGCGACTGTTCAAGTTTTACCGTGTCTAAATGACCCTGGTTTCATGATCAGTAGTTTTTGTTAGTTTTGACCTATTCCCTTTTGTGTTAAATAGGATAAGTAAGTAAATACGCTGATGGCTAGGAGCCCATTATCCGGACCATCTATCTCCTTTACAGACCAGTTTATTTTTAGAATATGTTAGAATGCGTTTGCGTAATTCGAAAGTGATTAGTGATGAAGTACCGTTGGCTGTCCAAACAAGAGAAGCTAATGAGTGTTACCAACATGCCACGATAAGAGTGAACAACGGGAAATGAAATCTAAGAATTGAATAAACCTCTCGGAAAACGCTGCATCACGAGGATATGATCGTGACAGATGGACGTTTTGCGACATGGCCTTATTTTTTATAAGCCAATAATTTAAAATATTTCGTTCTTCATAAAGTATCAGGGGACCGTCCCTGTCGTTTTTGATATATAACAAACGACTATACAGCTCAGTGAAATATCGGGGATGATACGTATACGGTCTAAGGTTTTAATTCGAGTTTTGTTAACAAGAAAACAAATTTGAATTTTTGTTACTGGCTAACTTGCACACGCGAAGTTGTGCACCATCACTGATTTGTTGATTATACGTTCAATAAAGAGAAATATTAACTAGTATTGTTGGGAATTGCGTGAATTATTATTATTGTTGGCAAATGCGTGAATAATATTTATTTAAATTCCATTTACTAGTCCGCGTTTTACTAGTCCGCGTTTTACTAGTCCAGTCCAGTCCAGTCCAGTCCGCGGTGTACCACATGCCCATTGTAACTACTATCTAACAATCTTCACCAAGTTTTGCAACTGCTGCCAGGTACGTAGGGGTCAGTTCATGGTTGTGGGGCGACTGTTTGGAGCGTGTTGCACTGACTGGGCAATAGGGGTGACCACGTTAGCTGCACAAACAACAACAACTTTATTTGTACTCTCTACAACATACATGCATAACACAATTACTAGAGTGCGGTTTGAAGGGAGAAGAGCACAGCTACTTGGATATAGCAAAAGCTAATCGAGCTAAGTAGGCGCACGCGAAGCACTTGTCTGTGGGCTGGGGTTGACAGGCACGAAAAACCTGTTGACGATATGGCTGAGACGAACTAGTACTTCAACTACTGTAATTCTCTGGCTGAGTTTGTGGAAACGGTTTAAAGGTCTTTCCAAATGTAACCAGATTGTGTCGTTGCTTCTTAGTCCGCAACTTAGCCAAGGGCCCTTTTTCTGCTGAGTGAAGCTTCTTTACTTCATCCGAGTCATCTGCCAGCTCACTTTGATGTTTTCTTTCTTGGGCGTATCACCATTATCTCCTCCTCTCACGATTACCGTTAAAATGCAGAAAAATACACAGAAGAGAGCAATTGAAAAAAGCGTGTTACGACACATCGTGAAGTAAACAAATCGCTTCTCACATCAGTTTGTTCTGTGGAAAGCCGCTAAACTGTCAATCATTCCAAATAAGGAAATAGCATTTTGGCCTGTAGTAAAATCACGTTTTTCTTGACTCACAAACTGAGTCTTATTTTAGAAGTAATATGTTCTTGCAATGCTCTTACACCTTGCTGTAAACAGTACGAAACATTGCTTATTTGGAACGAGATATTAGCGAATTTCATCAGAATCACGTGACCGATGACGTCATATTGTTTTTGTTTTTGTTTGTGCTGTTTGTCTTCTTTTCAAGAAAGTATAAAATTGTTTTATGTATTCCGGAATTCTACCCTCCAATCGAAGTCCGTCACCAAAATTATTTCGGTATCATCATCATGTACTTGATGGGAGTCATCTCGGGTTGGGGATCATTTCGGGTACGATTTGGGGATCATTTCGGATTTGGGATCATTTGGGGCACGGGATCATTTCGGGTGCTGTTCAGACCTTTCCAAGCACGTATGGCAATTTGAATTATTGGTGGAGTTATTCAAGAAAAACCATTTTGGCTATGGTACATAGCATCCAAAAAAGTAATCTTAATGTATGTTGCTTACCACATCCGAGCAACCAACCTAATCCAAACCGCATCTTACAGTACAGTGAAGTTGTGAACAGGGAACTGGACAAAAATGCTTACTGATCTCAGCTCCCCAAAAATCCAGGTTAGATCAGAATGGTACCTGCTTGTAGCCCTTGACGATCTCTTTCCACACAGATAAGGGTTCCTGGATTTGACCTTGGGAAGGGGTTGCAATTTGAGGTCAAAGTTGACCCTTTTAAAAGGTGGGGTACGGAAATGGTCACAGCTCCCTTAATATATTCTGAAACCCCATCAAACTTGGTATCAAAATAAAGCTGGATAAACAGGCTACCTTTACTCACAAACAGACCTTTGAAAACTTATGGAGTTATTAACCTTTGAAAAACACCCTAATTTGGTGAAAAAGTGGTAAAAAGTGCATCAAGGATATTATGCTATCTTCCGGATGATCGAATGAGAAGACTTTGAACAATTCTACCACAAACCATCTGAGTCAGAGTTCAACTTTAGAGAGGCAATTTTAAATTCATTTGCTACTATTATACATGAAAGAGAATGTACGCTTGATAATACGTAGATGAACATGACGTACATGTACAGACACCACATGTTCACTTCTGTTAGGTTCGGGTGGCACCTGCCTCTATCTCCGAATCTTCATTTTCATGTTTTGCAAGCTCAACTTGTCTTGTTATCTCCTCCTTAGATTTTTCCTTTAACAATGTATTCTTCTTATCCTGTTCTAAAGGGTAACAGAATTCCTCATCTTGAATTATTTTCAATTCTGCTGTTTCAGTTGATGTTCCTACGTCTAATAACTAACAAATGCTTTCCAAAGCAATATGCAACGAAGTTAGTTTGAAAACATGAAATGTTTTAAAACAACAGGAGAGAAACAAGTATTCAATCAAGATCTAGCGTATACTCCTGTAGCTGATTCTCGACCAAAAATACTGGCATCTACTAAACTTGACTTACAAAAAAATAGCCGGGATAAGCCTCTACGCCACTCATGCCGGCTGTATTTTGCCTACATTCTATGTTTTCTTCACTGCTGAACAAAAAAAAATTGAGTTACATGTTCAGTCATTTTCTTCCTTCCACAACTCACGAATGTTTATTAAACAAGTACATGTACGCTTATAAAACATTAAGCAAAATTATTGTGAAAATGAACAATAACTTACTGCGGGTTAGGCCGGGCACCAGGAACCTCACTTTGGCAATCGTCAACTAGTTTTCTCAATGTTGGCGAAACTACGGACTGCACATGGTCCAAAACGTATCCAAAAAGATAATCAACCGAGTAAACATCACTCTTTGGTTTTGAAGTGTCCAGCACTTCAGGGGCAATCCATAGAAAACGTTTGGCACTTCTCGTGTTGGGAAGTTTTACTTCATTAATTTGTGTTGCTTTTCCCCAGGCTATGATCACCGGACTCCATGACTCAGTGCATCCAGAGAAATGAAAAACAATGTTATTTTGTTTCAAGTCATTGTGAAGGAGAACAGCAAAGCCTCCCCTATAGCTTTCATTGCGCCGAGCCAATCATTCGTTGTGGTAAATCTTCTTTCTTTACCGCACGAGATAGTGTCACACTCTTAAATCCTTTCCCGTGCAATTGAGTGACGAGCAAATAAGGGGTGGCAGTCTGTGCGATACCAATGAGAAGTGGGAGGGAGGAGTGGTGGCTTTCCCTCTGAAGCTGGCTCACAACTCAACAGTTTGTATTAATTCCCTCTTACTCACATGATCCCGGTACTGTTTAACGACCACAGGAATATTGCCGCCAGCTGTGGCTTGCAGATGGTGTTAAGGGCCTCCATAATTCTGATACCAAAGGCTTCACCACATATACAACTTAGTGTGACAACTTTTGGGATAAAGAAAATAAATTGACCTTTTATAAAGCCTTGTAACCTGGATGGAGGATGTACCTTAGTACTGTGGTAACCATTATTTTGCCTATCTCATATTCCTTTCAGTTCTGGTATTGGTTTGTACAACCTCTTGAAATTCTCGGACATTTTCATGTTCGTTTCTTTTTCCTTCAGAGGTCACGCAGTCTTTTGATCTCACTACCTACCTTCAGCTAGATATAAATAGAAATGGAAATGGAATATTATCAAACCATTTCATTGTTACAATTTTTATTATCATATCTGACTATCACTAATATTATAGAGTCGCTGCAGCGCCAGATAAATTGATCTCAATTAGTTTATGATATTAAGTTGACGTCACAGCAAAATCTGAGGGACCTAATGTAAGCCCCACAATACAGGCTAGACATAGCCAAACCTCAAGTCATCGTCACCCCCGGATCTGCTCAGGACCGTTGTCATCGGATATTTTAAAATAGGTAATGTCAACTAATATGGGGCAGGGGAGATGCATTGCACCCCCTTGGGGAGGAGGTAGGAGATAAAAAACAATGTCTTCACTCAATGTAAATCTGAAGTAAATGACCGACTGACAGTGAGGGTTAGGTAACTTATCCATTTCCCAATCAACAGTATAAATTATTATAAAAAAAATATCCATGACTGTGTCAACCTGGTTTCAATGGATGACTTAATTAATTTTGTCCTGTGAGATGACTAATTTGACTTACATGTAACTGTTATACAAGCTTGATAAAGACTCATTAAACAATGTCACAACCCATCACCTTTTTATCGAGCTTCGGAAATTTTGATTTCATTTTGAAGGTTTATTGATAACGTTTGACTGTTTAGTTTGTTCAGTACCTCTCATTTGGATTATGCCTTTATTTCATGTGATGAAATGGATTGCATATTTATAATTTCCTGTACGGATTATTTTAATACTTAATTATGTATACGTGCTAACCTGAGAAAGAGCAAACAGACATTGTTATTTCTCTCCATGGATGTAGTCTGACCAGGTCGTGACTTGACAGTTTTCCTGTCTGCTCTGACATTTTCTGGGCGATATTCAGACAGCTTATCATTGTACTCTTGAAATAAGCCCATTTTGTAGGCCAAATGTCGAATGCTCTTCAATAGCTGCTCGGTGTTGCGCATCTCACAGTGGAGGGCACAAAGACACATGGAGCTCATGTCTTCATCCAGAATGCAAGTAAGGTCACCACGCATACCTTTGAAACTGAAAAAGATTAAACACACTTTGATAGGTAAGTAAACTGCAAATCTCATTCATTTGGGCGCTAATCAAAGATATAAATTATTACACAAGCTTTTGACATCACGTCTTAGTAACGACAGTCCATGTTGAGTTGATCTGTTGACAATCTCAGTTGGCTCCTTATACTGTACACTCATAGCAAGCCGCAGACCCCAAATGTATGGTATAGCGTATAACATGACATGTTAAATTTCTTTGAAAAAAACAACTAACGCCTTGGACTTTTCCAACGTCATTCTGCTTGTGGTGCATCCTGATCATGAAGCCGGGTTTCCTACAAGAAATAATTAATTGAAAAAGGAAATCGTTACTTATAGCTAGGATGAGCTGGTTTTGCGGCCAACCTGTTTATTTGATTTCTAAAACCAAGAATTTGTAAATTTCCGATATCAGAAGATTCTGATAGTCTCGTTCTCTCAGCGTGATTATCAGAGTTAACAGAAACAGAATTCAGCAATGCTACAATATCCACGTACGGAGATGGATCTAATACTTTCTCACTTTACAAGAGGATATATCATTTGCTTTAACCGGAAGAACCTATTCCTTGCATAGATGGGATTTTTCCGATGGGAGGTAGAGTGGTGCCAAAATATATCTTCACTGGAAGTAAGAAAGTCCTAAACCGGACGGGAAATATTATAGGGTTGACGAAATCAGAAACTCTTATAATCACGCTACTAGCTCTGAGAGAACGATATTTCTGATTTTTCATATCCAACATCTCGATTGCTGATTTTGAGTGTGAAAATGGAGTCGCACGTTTGAAATATGATTTCAAATTCAATGAATTATTGATATTTGATTTCTGACATCTGGTTCTAAAATAGTTTTTTTTTCAATTTTTGCTTATTTTTCGTTTTAGAATATTAAGAAATGAATTGCCCGCAAACAGAGCTGATTCGATCTTTAGGAGACTATGCTCGCGTAATTCCTCCTCAATTCAGTGTCAGGTTAAAATAGCACCCACCACATGTACTGTGACCATGAAGTCATTGAAATACTCCGGCGTGTCGGGCTTTCGTCTCAGTGTAACTGCCGCCAAACGGAACACTTCCACAGTCGCGGAGACACTCCAGCATCGTAACTCTTTAAAACTGATCTTGCTATCAGTCCCTTCCTAGAAAGAATATTATTAGTAACTTTATTAATGTGTCTACATTCTAGTACCCTGGATACCATAGCTTCCCCTGCGAAAAGTGATAAGGCGCGAAGCCGAAGCCCCCTACCCCCCAATTTTGGGTCGGACGTGACTGACAGTACGACCACCCAGGTCTCAAAACCCTGACACTATTTCAGATCAGAAGATTCCATATTCCATAACAAGAGAAATATATTAAATTGTTTTCTTCACTAATTTTACAATTTACAATCAACTAGAAATTAAGAAATGCGCGTGTTTATTTACTCTTGTGGATTTATGTCTGGTTCATATGGACCTCCCCGGATACTAACCACAACTCTTTGCATCAGCAAATCAAAGGTGCAGTGCGCGCGCGGTTTACTAACGATTTTATTCAGTTGCTAACGTAACGTCTTTACCCTTAACTCGTTTTCACTCGTGTATTTGCAAAGCTTTGTAGGAAGTATCCGGGAAAGGTCCATTCACGAATCGGTTAAGCAGGTATGAGCAATTTCCCTTCAGGTCACGTGATTGATGACGTCATGGTCTATGATCAACAGGCGATGTTTCTTTGCTGTAGGGAGTTGTGGTGTGTGAGTTTGGCCAGTCTATTTGTCGTTATTGTTCATCACAAAATTGTCTATCACGTCACGTGATCGCTTTTAGCCAATGAGCGCGCGCCAAAATTTTGTGGTGAACTATTACTGGCTAAAAAATACTTGTGTACATATTATACTTAAGTAATATAACACGCTTTCCATGTCTTTGTTCTCTTATATAAACACGCGGGATATGTTGGGAGAAAGAAGAAAAACTTGAAAATCACGAGCCGCTAGGCGAGTGATTTTCAAGTTTTTCTGCGTTCTCCCAACATATCCCAAGTGTTTATATAAGAGAACAAAGACATGGAAAGCGTGTTATATTGCTTTTATAAAATAACGAACAGGAAAAACACGAGAGATAAATCTTACGCACGCACGATCAGAAGATCAATTCTCCTAACTGTAACAGTCGTCAGAAATCGACCAGCGACGGTGAGTTTGCACAGCGCGAGAAATCCCCCGATACAGAACTGAGAAAAACGAAGGAATGCTCTGTGTCCTCTGTGTCGATGTGTGGCTCTATTTTAAAAACATCTGCTTCAACATTCCCCGAAAAGAATAAGTCGGAATTCAATACATGCTTTCCCGTAAGGCATTCAAGGAGTGGAGGACTTGAACTGGGTGTTTTTGTCGCTGAATGACAGAATGTACACGAGGAAACATGATTCCCCTGTTGAACTTTGAAGCAGGTTTTAGTTGAATGAACTTTTATTTTCCCCAAACTCAATGGAAAGATCTAGCTGTTGGAACCTTCCTTCCAATGAGATGAGGCTAAGAGTGCAATGTAAGAGGGAAAAACTAATTTTGTTCTGTGAAAAAATCAACAAAATATCAACTTCACAACTGTCGTACGTGAGTTTGCAAAAAAATCATGTAGTTGTTCATAAAATGGCAAGGAGAAAAAGCTAAAAACCTTATCTGAATTATCTAAGACCAAACATGGTGAATGATAACAATTGGCCTTATATGAAGGCTTATTATTTCGTGACTTCATCGCCGACAAATACGTATATGTCCTTTTAGTTTTAGTTTGGGATAAAAAAAGACAGAGAAAAACAATTGAAAGAGTGTTGCCTTGCTTTTCCCTCTCGTCTACTCTAGTCTCTAGCTCCATTCCTTACTCTATTCGTCTATAAGGAGGTTGCTTAAAAACTAGACTTGTTAGCCGTTTGTGTGTTTTAGTTTTACCGTACGAAATAAGTTAAACGAAAAGTGGTTTCGACTTTTGTTTGTTGGACCACATAAAAATATCTTGGCCGGGATGGTTAGCAAATTTGATAACTTCGTCGGTTGGCTGTATTTTTGTTAAATATATATGTCCGTTTTGCTGATTACAATCATATTATTGAAAGTCAACGTTTGGTGAAAACATTCTTCCTTGTCGTTTGCCATTTTTATCAGTTCATTCACAATCGCGTTTCCATGTCTATGGACTCTCATATAAACACGGCTTTCAGCCAATCAGCGCGCGAGTTTCCTCTGGGTTATTTTATAAACCAGATTAATGTTGAATGTCTTTAGGTCCGTTTCAGACGCCGGACGTTTCATGCGCCGATCGTAATTAAAACAAAAGATAATTAGGCGGCTTCTTTTGATCCCATTAGGTTCGGCGCATGGAATGTCCGGCGTCTGAAACGGACATACAAGCATACGGCATTTTTGTGTTTTGCGAAAATTTGTGTTTGTATTTATACTGTAGTAGTTGCATAGTATTAAAGGCTATTAAAGATATTCATTTTTCATTCTCTCATTGAGCTGGCATACTTACTGAACATCTTTGAGAAGGTTCGACAACCTAGACTCGTTGATGGTGAACATGCACCCCATTCTAGGGGTGGATGTCATTCTCAACGTGACTCTTAGTTGACCATTGAATGTACTATTAATTAGCCTCTTAGCTTCCGATATATTTTCGGGGTCATCGTATATGTAAGGAAATGAGGATTTGGAGCAGTGTAAGGAGGCCTCTGCTTCCGTCATCTTTCCTACTAGATTCTTTCTTTGAAGACCAACTAGAAATAGGAAGACTTTACTGGCGGTTGTTTTTCCAGTCCCCTTTGGCCCAACAGCCAAGGGGGTTGGGCACTGTTGGAATTTATCGAGGACATATTCATAATGTGTTAGCATCACACCAGCGGCAGCATAAAAGAATGCAGAGACAAAGTTGTTCCCTGAAAATAAAAGAGTAAGAAAAAGAAACACATTTCAGATGACAAAAAAGTACAATTTACACCATCGAATTAAATTAGTTAAAATGCTTCGTTAAATTTGAGAGTAACTTGCCCAGCCATAAAAGGTACGTATCAAATATTCCGACTTTGATGGCTGTATCTTTGCTTTCGTAGAATATGTAACTCTAAAATTTGAGAGTTTGACTAAATTCGAGGTAAGTAGATATCGACATGCTGAAAAAAAAACGTAGACAATTCCCAAGGGACTTGAGAACTTTGGGAAGTGCAGCTTGATCCATAATAGAGTGGCAATGTTACTACCCCACTTTTGTGGAACAACACAGTCCCTTTTAATAAAATTACCGAGCCAAACGAACTTGGCGTTGTATTGGGTTAGTTGATTCCCAAATCTGTCAATTTGAACTTGGTCATTCAACACCCAAACATCTTCATTTAGACCATGGCAGGAAGCCGCTACCTTTCCTGCCACGTTTCCCTGGCCTTGGCTTTTGAAATTATCTGTCAGCTCCATGATGTAGCGGTTAAGCCTGGGTGGCATTTATCGCTTTCAAAACGATAACGGGCATTGGCATCCTCGAGGGTGAAAAAACATATACTGAAAGAAATAATACATAGCTTCGAACGAATGTTATGTTTACGTCATGGAAGTTTTTTTTGAGGAGTGAAAATCAATAAGAATTGAGTGGAATTATTAAAGGAGCTATGCCACGGTATTGCGCAAGCCTTGTGGAGTCAATGGGCTGCAGACAGTTAAGTAATGGTCCGCGAAAGAGGTAGGCATATGTTATGCATGAAATGTAAAAAGGTGCTAATTATGGTATTGTTTCAATCTTCCACCTCATTGGCTTAGACATTAAAATCTATCTAAAATTGAAGAAGAGTATAATTTTTTCTCATTTTGTAAACAGATTTGAATTGCATCTAGTGAAAACACTCATAACTTTTAATATGACGAAGTTTCAATTTGGGGAACATTTTGAAATTAGATGTTTTCTTGGTTATTGTTTTGGACTCTTCTGATTGGATGAAATGTTTTCACACAAAAGAAACCTACCTTTAAAATGCATTTTTAGTGGATTCAATTTCAGAATTTTATCATTTAAGGGTTGATGAGTTGTCAGTATGAAAAACAGAAAATACTAAAGTGGGGAAAGCAAATTGCATCTGAACAATAGAATTGTGCCTATCTCTTGCGCGGACTGTTACTTAAAGTCCCCTCCCTCGATGTGTGCAATGTTTTCCTTGTATAGGCTAAATCTGCACGCAGTTTGGCGTTTGTTTTTGCATTTTTGTTTTGATTTCAAGCATCCCACATGTGTGCGAGGTTCGTAGGTTTATACAGACCGAAATGGATTGTGGCAATTTAAAATTTAATTTGCTCATATTTGCAATTCTAATTACTATTTAGCACGTGCAGTAAAGTACGCATGCTCCAAATCATTGATATAACTGAATAATAAACAAGAGCTATAATGCAAAGACCACAATCAGTATCGATCTGAGAATGACTTATGTTCAAGGTCGTGATTTCTCACCCAGGATCGGGTTAAATTTTTCTCTTTTCTTTCTCCTGAAAATAGGTCGTGACAGGAGCCCATACTAGGTCTGTGAGTCCGCATGTGACCGGATTGAGCTATATTTAGAACATATCTCACGGGAATCAAACCATATACCCCATGCAAAACAGTGTGGCCTAATTAGCATAAATTCTGAATTTAAACAAATACAGAAAAAATGATACAGACTCCTGAAAGAGCAGTAAGAAGCTGTCGAGAGTATGTAGTTTAATACTTTTATAACAATTGGTTCCAAAGTTATTAGCAGTTAAACCTTAAAAGTAAAATTATAGTACTAATATCTTATATTACAATTAAAATTCATAACTATCGGAGACTAAATATTAACATAACTACTAGAACTAATGACTTATTATAGCTAATAACACCCTTACTAGACTAAATACATAATTAATATTTTGAAAAGTAGCCAGCTGATTAAATTTAACTTGAAAGGAACGAAAGTGCTTATACAGACTTCTTTTAAAGGCATTGATCGATGCAGAGGATCGTAGATTAATTGGCAAGTTTAGAGGCATGACTGTAAAGGAGCGACCAGCCTCCCTTTCCCTAACATAGCGCGGTGTTACAAAGCTAAGATGAGCACCTCGACTTCTTCTACTGTGCTGCTCACACAGCATCAATAATAGCATTATAATGAGCATCAATAATGCTCTAAAGGATATGCTGTGATCAGAAGGGTTCTTGAAGCACTTTTTGAAACAAATTTATGTGTTTATTGCGGCAGTTGCTGCAACTATGCTACCACACAGGTCTTGGCACTTTTGGACCGGAAAAGCGAGCTACATTTTGACGAGCAAACGTGACTTCCTGGCATAGAAAATATGTGCTTTGCCTTCGGGACAATGTAGTCACACTGTCAGCTGTCAGCTCTTGTACAATAGCCTGGAAACAGTTTTGTAACTTGTCTGGGATGCACCATCCTTTGGGGTATTCGTAAGCCATAACGTTGCTTTTGTGATGATTTACCTCTTACAATTACAGCAAAGTGGAGGAATTTAGTTTCCCTTCTTTGGTCATTGTGAAGTCAACGAACAACATGTTCTCTGTTCTCTGCAGAAAGGTTATGCCAAACACTATAACAAGTTGTTCCTTAGATTCACTGTTAAGTTCACACAACATCTTTGCTTCACTAACTGAAAGATTCCCGACTAAGAGTTAATTTTCCCACTTATTCCATAAAGTGAAACAAAACATTTCTGCTGCCTGCATTAGGACTGGGCCATTGGATTTTGTTTCCACTTTGTCCATTCACAACTTTTCTGATTTGACGTCTGCGGCGATTTGATTGTGGGTGTGAAAGTCCAGTAATGACTGAATTTGAGCCCTTTTGAAAAACCCATACCTTGTGATCTCTATTACGAATCCCAGCCTATCCTTAACTTCCACAGAACCAACTGCATCCTTTTCAGCTTTACTTACCTCAGCCCTTAAGAACAGAACATTACTGTAAGACAAAATTTTATCGAGGGTGTCCATGTTTGTCAATTTTGCCCCATTGGGAAGTTGGTGATGAATTTTACGATTTCTGAACATCAACGTCGGCACAATCCTTTTGCAGAAGTTTGTTCGCAATATCTCTTCTCGATTTCATGTTGCTTGAATTAGACTTAATAATGAAAGCAATGTATCTTGTTCGAGTTAGAGAAGCAGTATCTCACACGTGTCACAGTCAACTGTAGACTGTCAGTGTATGGTCGCTCTGGCAAATAATACCAGCACACAAACTGGCGGCAAACGCAACAAGTCTAGACAATAGGCCAAGTTATTGATTACCTGTAAAATAATTCACACTTTGGTGTAAAAACTGTAAGCTTTCAGCACCGCCAAGTATTTTGCTAACTTCCGATGACTTGGGGTCAGTCGTCCCCAGAAAAATAGCCAAATTGTATATCTTCATTTAATTACCGTCGTTTTATTAAAAAATAAAACTGCTACCACTTTTGGAACTGATACATGGGAACTTTGTGGAAACGCGTTACAGTCGTCTGTTTGCTGTCGGTACCTAGCTAATTACATAGAACAATATACTTACGTTTTCTTTAACAGTACTGGTCCCCAGGGATATTTTCTGGATTTCCGAGTATGATATGACACGAACGTGAACAGTAACCTTAATTTTGAGGAACTGATACAATCATTCTAAAGTTTGTTTGAACTGTCTCAGTTTCCCTCAACGTCTTAAATTGTCCACTCGTATAATTTGTGGTATCCTCAAGCATTTCCCCCTGGCTATGGCCAAGCTGTGCAAGCTTTGGGATTTTATGCATCCTGGATCTTTTTCCAGATCAGGGGTTAGTATGAAGTTTTGCAGCAAAAATATTTTAATTAATTAACATCTCCTGCACATAAACCGGCCACTGAACAGGGAAGGCTTTTTCCATTATGCCGTGTGAATGATAGCGTGAACTCGAGAGTGGGAATGCTGTCTTGTGGAGCGTTATTTCCTACTTAAAAGCCAATACAGTATACAAGACTGCTTTACCAACATAATACTGACACACCGCTTTAATATTGCTTACAGTGCGGTAATTTACAATAAATCTAAAACCAGATGTCAATTTCACGCATGCTTAAAATTATACTATCCTGTGCAATGTTTTGGCAGTTGTAGAATATCAGTTGCAAATTTTGTCGAATGCTTCTCATATAAAGAGCATCGGTTGTGTGGTTCGACTATATCTTACTCACGGTAAATTAAATTACAGAATTATATTAAGGTGTGGAGTCGTTTTTGCTAACTTTATATAAATAGCATGAATCCCAGGGTACACAATCGATGAAATGATAATGATTAAATGTTTGTGACCTTCATATGTGTTAATCCTGTCGACAAATTCAATCAACTAAAGTAAGTAAAATTTACAATGTAATGTAATGTAATTACCATACTAGATTTGGCCAAGGAGTTAAAAGTGATAAAGCACTGTGGGGAATTTTTGTCCCTTTTAGGGAACGTGTTGAAGCTTTTGACCTCCTTTTCACATCTTCATGGCTGGTCATGTCATGTTATCCTTTCCAAAGTAAATTGCAGTGCTTGTTGACTTGGTAACTACAACCGGCTCTGGGCTAGGGGAACAACAGGTGACCTTTTTTAGTTCTTCCACTACCTCCTTAAAAAAATACAATATATTGTAGACGTTCAAAACAACGACGACGGCAGGTGTATAGCCCTGCAAACCGATTTTTTTTTACATAAACAAGACAGACTACAATGATATGGGGCTGGAAATTGATTTGAAACGGGCCGAAAGTTTAAGCGAATCACAACAGGCAAAACAATAATTTTATTTCTCAAATTATTTTCGGGTGAATCATCACACCTTTATTCTATCAAAACAATGGTAATAAGCATGCCAATGCGCCATGTATTAACAAAGGCAAAATCTGAATGCAAAGCACTACGGCTGTCTTCATTGCATTGTAATCGCTGGGCCTGGTTGTTTAAAGGAAGGGTAGGATCCAGGTATCATGTGTATATGGATATGATGTCACTGTAGGAATCCTACAATTCCTACAGAAGTAATAATCTTTAATCTTTAGTGTTCTCTCTCTCTCTTCTCCTGGTTCCAAATTATTTTGTTTTCGTCTTCAATCTATCGAAAAACATCGCAAATTAATAAGACCATATTCGTAGATTCTGGACTTTGGACGGCATCTTGGATTAATTAGGTATGCAAAGCCCTGAGAATGAGGTGGCAGCTTCGCCCCAGCCTTCACTCCAACAAACCAATCTTTCTAAAATAACAACTAACAGGGCTTCACACATTTCATGCAAGCAGCACTCGATTATGGAATCTATTAGTTGCGATGCGAAAAACATTTCCCAGCTAAGTAATTTTAAGAAACATTTATTCAACGACGTTTTATCCAATAACTTCAAACATAAACATTTTAACATTACAAGAACATTTTAATTCAGTATTTAGTCTACTTTTAGGAGAAATTATCTTTTACGATTAATGTTACTTATCTAGTTTCTATATTGTAATTCTTATCTAGTTTTAGTTTTTTTATATTAGGCCGCAATGTAAACTACTGGGTCACCAGTAATTGTGTTTCTTACCCAATAAAGTATGTTGTTATTATTATTATAAGCTCAATCATATCAGCGAGTGCAGGAGGCGCGAGACTCTCTTATCTCTTGAGTGAACTTTAATAGCGGGAAGGATCTCTGGCACCCAGGTACCTTCCTCTGATAAGCTTTGAGAATAATTGAACAGCAAAACAAAAACAAAAACCGTAAAGTAGAAGAACATCCGTGTGTATACTCACTTATTTTCCCAGCCAAAAAATAACAAGTTCCTAGCTAAAACAATAATACCTGTCCCCAACCAGATATTTGAAAAAAACTAAGATATTTTGCACAATTTCCAGCTCAAAACTCTGTGCTGTTATAAGAGCACAGCACCGCTTTTCAGCGCCTTGGATCGGCGGTCAATCCAAAGAAAGAGAGGTGTTAGATGATGAATTTGACACAGCTTATTCCCCGAAATAAAATGTTGCATAACATAAATACGTAAAGTAAATACCTGAGTTTGATGCGATTGCTTCCCTGAGTGACTTTCGCGGAGGAGAGTCCTTTTAAAGTTCTGCTGCTGCTCCTCCAGGCAGCGAATCCGAGACTGTATCCATTTTGTTTCCTCATTGTTGAAAGGTAAACCCTCAACCTATGTTAAACAAACGTTAGTCGAGATTCAAATATTAGCTGGATAAGGAAATCTGTAGTCATTCTAAAAGGCTAGTTATTTACTCAACCATCATGACATTCAAAGCTTTATCAGTGTGTGAATACATATGAGACTCTTTGATGTTATTTTGTCTTCCTCACTCCACTATCCTGTTAGAAAACGAATACTGTAAATCTCTGGAAGCAAAGTGTTCAAATTTTATATATCTAAAGGAATATCTAAAGCCATCCTCAGCAAGTCATATCCTAATAAATTGAAGGTACGTCTTTCAGTTTTAAAAGAGTAACCAGTGGCAGTACTGTTGGCTCTTAGCAGACCCGACATTTAGGTTGAAGTAAAAGAGTGGGGTGATGGCCACCTCGTGCACTCTTCCTTCTTTCTCCAGGGCATTCCACAAATTGCCTCTAGGTACGCCATTGGCCCTGCACTTCAGAAAAACAAACTGTTTAATGGTAAATCGACCAATGTCATAAAAAGCCGCATTATTCCATATTTTAGCTAGAGCTTATCGGACACCCGAGTATCAATAGGTAGACTGGATGACTTAAAAATTGGAACAGAAGCATTTGGCAGCTCACCTGACAAGGCCTGCTGAGCAGCATCTATAGGCCCTTGTACTATAGATGCTGCTAGCCCTGTAGCAGTAGTTGTAGAAGAGGCCTGCTGTTAGGTTAAAGCTTGCACCACTGTGAGGGCTGACATGGAAGGAATGACAGCAGGGGAAGGGGCTGATGAGCTTGGCTGGCTTATCCCCTGTAACAGACTGGGAAGGGGTTGATGTACCAACCACTGCACTTGGGGCAGACAATCTCTTAGTTACCTCATCTGCCACTCTTGACACCAATTGATCAAGTAGCCCAAGTGGTAACGCCAGCTCTTGCGCTGCTACCTGTGGCTCTGTCACTGTTGTTGAGGCTGCCAGATTGTTATCCCGCCTCATGGATTTAGTCCTCTTTTCCTCTTTGCCGCAGGTTGCTCGGCAGTCTTGGCTGAAGGGCGCCTTAATTGCTCACATCTCTTCGGAGGCATTATGGTTCTGCAAACCAAAGAAAACACGGTAGAACTGAATGCCATCAAACTCACTGATACAGTCCACATACATGTACATGTACCAAGTCATGGGCAGCAAAATTAAAATATCATGGCAGGAACAAACCATGTCAACAAATATGTCGACGCACCAGCAAGCACTTGGATTGCCAACAAAACAAATAAAAAGAGAAGTCCTCCATAACATTGTGAGGACAATAAAGCCGCAACACCAACGTTGGACAAAGCCACATGACAAACCTTGAGGGTGAAACCTCGAAGGCAACAAGCTACCATAGATAAATAGTATGACTAGCTTACAAAATAATGGCCGAAGCCGTCCCAAGATCAATCATTAAATACTTGCAATTTACTCACAAGAACAACAAAACCATTAAGCTGCCCACAACTCGCAATAATAACAAGAAAATCAGGTATCTTTACGATACTCAACAAATAATAGGGCACATTAACGAAAATGCAACAAAATATTGTAAGGTCAACCTGAAATGATTGCTGGATAACACGTATTGGAAAACTAGACGGACTTAATGCGCAAAGCCTTTAAGATGGCGCCACGATAAGTTCGGTTCAGGAAATACTGACCTGCCGAATTGACATGGAGACAGTCAGCTAAATATAAATCCTTTGCAGGACTTGAAAATGGCTCCAAAACTACGCTTACGTATTGGTTTAAAACCTTGGCACGTTGCAGAAAAAGAGACGCACGTGCGTAATAAATTCCGCGTGGAATAACATGGCAAATGCCGATCACGCGTACCGAAAAAACGTCCAAAACCAAACGGACTAGATCTTCGATCGAAGAACCGACTACCGGTCCTCAACTTTATTTATTTACAGCACATAATGTTACAGTTTTAAGGTATGAGCACCGGCTATTTTCGGTCATTTTTGGCTACATTTGAGGACATACTGCTTCCAGTTAGACCAATTCCTACATATAATATAGAATGAACAGGTATTAAGAACCATTATGGGTCCCTTGCATTTGATGATTCTGACAGCTCAAGGTGTTAATTGAATTAAAACGTTGGACAGGTGTTTTTCCTTTTTTCGTATTTTTAACAAAGATCGCTCGCTGTATTTAGTATTTTAAGATGTAATTGTATTCAACATTATACGAGGAGTATTTTTCGATAACTTATATATTTACAAAGTTACACGTAATAAAAGAAAACCAAGATAAAGAAAAAAGTTACTTATTAAAAATAACGCGCACCTCGAAATACTCCCGCATATTTTATTGTTATTAACTAGTCTCTGTTTGTGCCAAGTTTAGATCGAAATATCACGATCCCCTTAGGGGAAAATGCAATTGAGTACATACAGGTGCTTTTACTGGAGTCCTTTTAGTCGCATTTATTGTCAAATAATTGCTGGAATCAAAAAAAATCCTGCATTTTCGACTCGATAGTAAGCCAGGTTCGTGTTCCATTCGATTACTCTTCGATACCGCTGTCCGTAATGCTTCACTGCTCAATAAAAAAAAATTTCGCTCATCCTACCGCCGTTAGAAGAGGTTTTGCTCGCCCCGTTGCTAGGCTAGTATATATAGTATATATATATATATATATAGTATATATAGCGTACACGACTTCAAAGCTCAAATCTCTCAAGAAGCAAGATGCCCCCAAAGAAAAGGAAAAAGCTCTCGAAATCTGCAAAGAAAAAGTTTTTTAAGGAGTTGGCATTGTCAGGTAATAAGGCTAGAGGTTCAGGAGTCGGAGGAAAGAAGAATTTCGTCCTACCAGCGCGATGGGAAACACAGCACGTCGAGCAAACCGACGGAAAGGTGCGAGAACAATATGTTAGTCTCGGAAAAACGCTATACAAAACTCAGAAAGGCGTCGAGTCCACATTCGAGACTAGGGATAAGAGGGGATTTCTTACATTAGAAAACAATTCCACGGGCTCGGATGAAATGGACAAGGATCCTGATTTCGACATCTCGACTGAAACCAACAACAAAAGCCACATGGAGTCAGAGCCAGAGGAAATGGAGAGTAGGATGTTTGTTTGCCAAACGCCACAACTCCTGGACTTCATAGAACAGATAAACCGGACTTCCCAATGTGCTACACCTGGGTGTAAAGGTAATACTATTCGTATTTGTAAACATAGTTGCGATAAAGAAGCAATTTAACCAAATATTCAAGCTTTGCAATTCTGTTGTACACTCTATTTTGTCTGTGAACTGGTAAGGTACCTGGTTTGAGCTACACTATACTACTACTAGTCAAATAATGTTACTACAGCAATTACGTTTTTGGACTAAAGTATAAGATACAAGACAAGTAGGGCCATACAAATCCCTTCCTTTGGTCTTTGTTTGTAAATGTTGTGTCTGTATAATTCTACTGAATAAAAACATGGTCTCACAGTAGACTCACCAGTATTTGTAAGACAAACATGAGTCACACATCCTCCCCCCCACCCTAAGTTTACACACTAATTATTATATAGTTACAGAGAATATCCATACGGGACCTGAGGGGACAATTTGTTTTTTCTATAATATTGATTTGGGGCCTTTTTGGGCATTTCTAGAGGATATGGGGGCCTTGGACAAATCCCTTTCATAGTGGAGATGGATATATGTTCTGAAACTACACATACGGTATTACTTTTAGAATAGTGGCTTTGAGTAATAAATAATAAGATCACCACTTACAGTAGAGTGTTTTTTTTTCTTTTTTTGGTCGAAAACACTAATCAACTAAATGATTCAAATCTATTATTAGAATTCTAGCTTGATATTTCATATCCTAACAGTTTTTACAATATAATTTCAGGTATCTTGGTTGTGTCAACAGTACAGCCCACTGGACTAGGAGGGAGCTTGAATGCCATATTTGTGTGTGATGACTGTAAGCTAAGAACGGTCCAGTTTCAAGGATCGGCTATGGTGGAAGTGTCTCGAAGAACAGTGGTGGGTCTGGCACTGAGTGTAGCATTTTTAATAACAGGGCATGGGTTTGCAAAATTTGATAGGACTCTAAGACAGTGTTTGGGCATTAGTTGTTTGTCGAAGAACCGGTATTATGACATGATAAAGTTGGTCAATCCTCATATCACTGATATATTGGATGAGATGGGTGAGGAAGAGAAGGAAAGGATGACGGAGTTGGATGATGATAAATTGGGTAGCTGGAAGAGGACTGTGGTGACGTCAGATGGTGTTTGGCACACAAGGTTTTTTTCCAGCAAGAATGGCACATTTATTGTTAACAATTATATGTCAGGAGGGTTGGTGTGGTATGGTCATAAGTGCATGAAGGGTTCTGATGATGTTGTTGAGGAAGATTTGTACGAGGGCACAGCAAAGTCAATGGAAGGGGTATTAGCTGGGGAGTGTTTGGGGCAAGCAAAAGAGGAGGGTTGTAATGTAGAAGTTGCTTGGCAAGATGGCGACTCAAGTTCTTCGAAGAGCGTCCTTGAGCACCATCCTGATGGTAAAGTGTACAAGTGTGGTGGGCATGTTGGAAGGGCGCACACTAACAACCTGAAGGAAGCAGCAAAGAAGAAGGAGTTATCCGCAGACATCATAAACAAGTTTAAGGAAACGTTTCCACTGATAGAAACTGTGAAGTGTCAATGTGCAAGACATAAATCTGGTTGTGGATGTTTATCTGAGACCTTTATAAAGTGTGCAAGAGTAAACCACTTCTGTTGCCTGCAGCAATGTAAGGATCCTGCTGAATATGCAAGGAGGATGAGGGCATTGGGTGCATATCATGCACGGAACATTCATGAGTGGGAGGGTGGGCAGTGTGGCTTCCATCGGACGAAAGTTTGCACATGTAAGAAATGCAATGATGACGATGAACTTGAGTGCGAGGGGACTGCGTATAAAACAAAAAATGTTGTTACTTGTGACTTCCACTGGATAGCGTATCAAATTGAATGTGAACGGAGGGCAGAAAACGCTGACCAGATCATACACCCGGAAATGGGACGTGGCCATTCAAATCTGTGCGAGGCTCACTTCACAGTTCTACCTCAGTTCCGTTCCAAGGATCAGAGCCTTTGCAGGTAATATTCCCTTGTCAATAATTCTCTACCTTGTCAATAATTCTGTACCTGATTCATCTGCCGTTTTGCTGGTAGATGCACCACCTCTTTTGACTGATAAACTGCTCAGTTGACATGAATTATTGATTGACACCACACAGTAAATTGACAGAGATTTGTTATACTGCGGAGTAAAGTATACATTTTGAAATCCACTAAATTATATGTGTTTAATACTGAAGGTATTTGAAATATTCGAGTTTCATCCCCAGCACCTAAATTATTATTGACCAGTATAAACAATAAAAGCTGAGGGTAGAACTGAAAATGAGGTGTTTTCTTATGGTACATTTGTCCCTGGTACCAAAAACGTTATGGGATGTCATAGTCTGGACATTTTGGCAACTGTCTCTATGTTTATTTTTCAAAGGTTACACTACATGACATCCACCAACTGTGGTTTGTGCCAAGGCAACATGTCCTGGTGCTATGAAGTTTGTGGTCCACAGTATCACTGGGTGATAGACCTGTACGAAAGACTGAACCTCCCTGTTGTTCCGTGTGTAGTGGAGGCCTTACAGAGAGCAGTTGAGGAGCGAAGGGCTGCATTGGAAAAGCAGAAGACAGAAGCTTCAAAGCAGAACAGAATCAACATGAAAGTAGCCAGGGTTGAGGATCAGGCAGCAAGAAAGAAGTGGGGAAAGAGACAGGCAGTGCAGCATACGTATGGTGGCGATGATGAAGAGGAGAGTGGTGATGATGGAAGTACAGTGGAGGTAGAAGTACCTGATGGGGGTATTACCATCATAAGTGGCAGAAAATGCAAATGCGGCTCAACTGAGCACAGAAGGACATCGCACAGTGCATGTCCTCTGAATAAGAATAAAAGTTAGGGCATTCTCATGGCCAGAGTGAATCGTTTGGCCTGGCCAGGGGGGTAAAAATGTATAGAATCCTGTTCTATGTTGTTGTTTTGACCAGGAAGTGATCAATTTTAGGGTGATAGTGTCGATATTGTATGTGTGATTTAAAAGAATCATAGTCAGCCACAAAATGGCAGCTGACTAAGATTCTTTAATCATTTGAAACTGGAAATGAGGGCCAGAAAGTGTTATACATGTAGTTCATTTGTAGAATGCTACCAGTGTCGATATTGTGTGATTTTAAAGAATTATATTCAGCCTCAAAAACAGAACTCATTTAAAAATACTGTGGTTGCTTCCCAGAATTAGGCGATGGAAATGGATGCTTTTTCTTACTCTGACCAACAAAATGGCAGATGACTATGATTCTTTAATCATTTGAAACTGGAAATGAGGGCCATAAAGTGTTATAGTTCATTTGTAGAATGCTACCATAGCATTTGCATCAAATAATCATGTCTTTGTCAATCAGGCATACATATGTATCAGTTAGTTTCTTGAAATTGTGTCACATTTGAGCAACAGTTTATACTTCACTGCAAAATGTGAATTTATAAACATTCATCCTAATATATTGCTGCTGGAAATACTGATGAAGTGATAATTTATTTATAATATACTATACTTACAGAAAAGTAATAAAAACGAAGATAGCACTTCCTCAGATGTGATAAAGATACTTGTTTTTGTTTGTTATATTATTTTAGTGCATTTATTCGGGGTGGAAGTCATGTGGGAGGGGGTCATGTTTATTTCAAGCTTGCAAAAGTATTGTTGTCCCTGATTGGAGAACCCGCACCCAAACCTTTGCCACTACCAAACTAGGAGGAAAGGAAACGTGCTAAAAGCTTTAAATTAGATCGCTTACCAATTTGCAGTCTTTTAGGTTTGTTTCAAGGGAAAAACGATAAAATCGAAGAGAATTACCAAGGCTAAGTCGGAAACGCTTCAGAAAAGTTTGGATAGCAAAATGGGTGAAAAATGTTACTTCACACGGAGTAGCGAGTCCGTTTCAGCAAGACACATCTCGTCAATATATCTTGCCAGATCGAGCAAGCTTTCAAAAAGATTTAGGACGAATAAGAACTTACCCAATAAAACACCACAGTCTCTTGTAAATGCGGCTCCTGGCCGCCGAAGGACTCTCTCCCTCTTTAACTTTCTGGCTTCTCAGTAGCCGCATTAGACCATGAGGAGCTGCACCATATCTACCGAAAAGTTTTCGTTAGCCAGAGATACAAGAAGTGGAAATCAAAAGCAAAATTATTCAAAATTTAACACATTTCGCACGAATTCTGCATTGAATGCCTCACGCGCGAGTTCAAGCGTGGCTTCGAAGGCTGCCATATTTGCGCTTCTGAGTTGCGCCTCGTGTGAATGAGGTGACTCCGCTGATAATTTGCAGGCTCGATTACTTTCATTAGCAACCGGGCCAGTTCCCTAACACGGCCAGTGGAATTTCCCGCGAAAATACGCAATTTTCAAAGGCCTGATACAATGCCCAATGTAACGGAATGGAAAAAAAACACATTATAAAACCAAATTACTACTAATAATTGATCTTACAGCTAAATATGGCTTTGTTCTGAGAACCTCAAAAATTGCTGGTGCTCATACCTTCAGTGAAAAGCCAAAGCCAGAGGCTTGTATGGCAAAGGTCAGGGATAACTGAGAGCTATAATATAAATGGGAATACTTACAAGAGGATAAGTACAAAATACATACACAAAAAAATAATGTAAAGATAGGTAAACATTTTACAGGAAATGTTTGTGATAAATTAAGAGCTATAATAGGATTTTTTGTAAGATAATTTAGGAGCTTCTTCCGAAAGATCGTTGGTGCCTATATTTCCAGAATGATCACATCTGAAGGCTTCTGACCACGTGTAGGTCATTCATCAGAAGCTTTGAGACGCTGTGACCGCCAACACCAAACAAAAACACCGAAACGGTGCTCTGAAGCTTAAAACTGCTGTCTGTACGGGCATCAAAACCAGCTTTTAAGTCACTTTCATCGTCATACTGCAGTTATTACATGATGCAATCTTCCCTTTGACAGTAACCTTCTTGTAACATGGGCAACAGCAGTAGTACTTGTTCATGTTTGTTATGCCAAGTATCTTAGCTGTGAGTTCATTGACAGGAGAAACGTTCTCTACAACTTGGACAGGATCTGCAAATTGGTCAACCAATGAAATCTTGCATACATCTTCATTTTTTGGAGTGTTGAGGTACCTTTCTTGGTGATAAACTTTGACTCTAACTTTGTCAAAGAAGTAGGTTGCTCCTTCTTGAAGAGTTACTGTGTGACTTCCCCAAACCACAAGTTTAATGTATCCTGTAGGGTCACTGATAAAACATTCTTGCTTCTTGACTTGCTTTGATTGTACGACAACCGTTTTTATGCCTGACAATTGAGACACATGTCCCTTTATGGCGACCAGTTGTTCTGGGGCCACTTGAATTAGTGATGCAATGGATGATACGTTGTGCAGACTTTTATATTCAAAGGTGGCTGTTGTGGGTGTTATTGAGGTGTTCCTACCGAGAACAACATCTTCTCGACCAAACTTGTTACTAAGGGTGTATTTCCTTATTTTCACTGGTGAGTGCTGTTGTGCCAAGGTATCAAGGTTTTCCTTTTTTTCTACTGCAAAGCATACCTTTTACTACATTCGATTCGGTTTGGATGTCACAATTGAAGTATTTTGTAGTGCCAGACTGTTTAATGGGGGATACAGCGTGAATGTAACATTCCATTTCTGATGGCTCTGTTGAATCAAGAAGAACATTATTTTATTTGCTTGAAATACATGTAACAATAACAGCAAATACCGGTTCTCACTAGAGTGTAAGCAATATAACTGTGACCTGATGTAATTTTATTAAATATTAGTCTACTTGTCTCCTCTATGCCTCAATGCACATTTTATAACTTCCAGTGATTAGACTTAAAATTATCAGAATTTAGTGTAATCTAGTTAAACTAAAGTTTCAGAGTTATATTGCTGTAGTGAAAGTTACAAACACAGATTGAGGCAGTGTTATATTATTTATTCGGTAGTCCGTGTATGTTCCTTGCCCTGGTGTTGCTAGTGAGGGCTGGACTTAACTTATTTGTTTAGGAAAGAACAGTTGAGTTGAAGGACAGTTGTTCATATTAAGTTACATTTTGGCACAATATTTACCTTTTGAACTTGGTTCACTCTCTGCCATTTTCTGTGGTTTACTCTCTGCCATTTTCTGTGGAATCAAGAAAGCATAAAAAGTGAATTTTTATGTTGTGAAATGATCAGGAAAGGAAGACTGAAATTATCTACACGTATACATGTTCCTCTTCTAACCTATGACTCTTAACCATTAAACAAAAGCAAACTTACCATTGAACAAAGGTCGAAACAGCATACATATATATAGTCTGTTGTGTTTCTACATTTGAAAACAAACCTGTAGTTACATGTAGTCTTGACAATGCAAAACGTAAATGTGAAACGTCTGATAGACTATATTTTAGTATTAGTGGTTTTCACCATTCATTTCATGTCATTATGTATGATATTTTGCAAGGTTATCAAGTCTGCTTTCTTCTTCCAGTCTAAATGTTAAATTGATAGACTTTTTAAGACTTGTCAGTCTTTCAAAAGTCATTGGCTCAACAATGCAAGATGAAAGTGTTCTAACTCTACTTATGGCTACATATGAAATGCCTGCAGTCCTCTCAGACTTACCAATGTCAATCCATGCCTTTGGAAGTGTTAAACCTTGGCTCTTGTGTATTGTTATTGCCCAAGCAAGTTTCAAAGGCAGCTGTTGTCTCTCATGTGAGCCATCTAATGCCTGAGAGGTTATTGTTATTGGACATATGGGTATGCATGCTGGATTGCTATCAATGATAGATGGGCCTCTATAGTCATCAAATTTCACAATGACAGCTACAGGTAAGTCAGGAGGTTGCTGATTGTTTGCATAAATGAAGTCTATTACAGTTCCTGTTGCACCATTGCAAAGTCCAACATCTTGTCCACAAATTCATGGTAAGCATTACTTGTGCTCCTTTAGCAAGGAATATAGAAGGCTGGAGTCCTGACATCTCATCAGGGCTAGCTTTCTTAGCAATATCACTGGAATGTCTTGCATTAATGCATGATATTGGTTGATGGAGTGCTGTTAATTGTTCAAAGTTGTAATTTGCAACTTCTTCATTGCTAAAATAGAGCCTTGTGGCATCTTGAAATTCAGCCAAGTTCTGTGCATTGGAAGGCTGTCGAGTCAAGAGAAGCTTCCAGTCTGCTTCATTACAATCTCCTGTGCGTAGACGCATGAGTAATTCCCTAAACTGAGTTTGCTGGGGGTCTAAGCCTTGAACTCTCTGGTTTACTGATAGTTTAACAACATTGGTAAACATGTAATAAGCTAGATGACCTTGCTCACCTACAGAACTTGATGGTCTAGAATGGTATAATGGCTTATCAGCCACGGGTGGCAACTGACCAGGGTCACCAACTAATATGATGGATTTACCACCAAATACTTCGTCGCATTTACCTGTCGCTTGTCGGCAGCGTCTATCAATCCAGCCAAACAATGTTTGTCCTAGCATAGAGTATTCGTCAATTAATATATAATTGATATCTTTCAGCTTGGTTTGCAATCTGACAAGCCCTTGTCCTGTTAAGTCTTTGTTTCCTCTTGGGCCAACAGGCAATTTTAGAAGTGAATGGATAGTACAACCATTTATGTTATATGAAGCTTTGCCAGTTGTTGCAGTCACTGCACAAGAATTTTGAAGCAGATTACGAATGGCATTAATCAGGTAACTTTTACCTGTACCAGTAACACCAAGTATGATAAGTAACAATGGATCTTTAGGACAGGCTTGTTCAGAATGTGCCTTAACCATATTGTAAGCATGCCTTTGCATGTCACTAAAAGTATTAACATCAATGTTATGGTGTTGCAACTCAGCTGTAGTACCAAAAGTTTCTTTCTTAGTTTTTATCCAGGATGGCATTTCCCCTAGTTGTTGATCTGTGTATTTAAGTTTGTCATTTTGCCAGTTATAATCAGACTGAAGTGTCTGTTGTATTGTATTATCTTGGTTAACAAAAGACCCAGGTACGAGATCTGCTAAATGCATCCACTCTTCACGCTGTGGACGTTCTTGTGAAGAGGGCTCAGTATCTGGCTCCTGTTCTGTATGATTCTGTACACTCTGTAGCTTCTCATACCAGTCAGGGACATGCTGTTTAGCATATGGAGTTTCTAGAAATTCTTTCCATTTACTGATATATACTTCATCAGTGCCTGGCTGATCACCCCAAGCATTATCTTGTGTTATGTGCCAAGGTTTGTACCTCAACAATTGGTATTTACAATAAAGTCCAAAATTTGGACCTTTTGCATTACAAGAGTATACTGGAAAAACTCTAGGAATTATATTATTAGACTGGCTTGTTAGTTTGTTCTTGACAAGTTTGTATTTTGTTGCAAAATTAATGAAATTTAAAGCCATTATATCTGAGATGGTTGGAACATATATTTTCCGTTTAGCATATGTATCAAGCAGTGAGTCACTTGTAACAGCATCTCCATCTCCTTTACAATATTTGATTCTACGTGAACCATTCAGACTGATAGGCACCACATTAAATGATGAGGAGACAAGTTTCAGTGACATGAGATGGTGCATAGTCTCTTGTGCAGAATAGTCACGTTGGCCAAGTGCCTTCATTATCACTTTTCTTATCAATTTTGTTGTGTTATTATTGTTGTTGCAATTACGAACAATATAATTAAATGCAAGCTTCATTACAGGTGACTTTGGTTCCCCTTTGGATGCATATTTGGCAAGGTACTCAACACATGCATTATAATCAATGATCACTTGAATATCACAGTTAGCCCTCCAGCCTTGTAACTGGAGCCGTTGGTGATTATTGAGTCTACTATCATTCCTCTTTGTTACAATCTTTGCCTTGTATTGTATATTTCCGTCCTTTGTATGAATGGGCTCAACCTCTAGTTTTGTACCAGTACACATTTCAAATGGAAACTTAAATCTGCACTTGAGTTCTGTGTCATTCTGTTTCTTTCTAAGACAGTAGCTTGTACTACAGCGAGTGTGCCTCTGCACAGTGTTCAACAGATCAACATAATCATCATCAGAATCTTGACCATTTACAATGTCCTTGTGACGATAATAACCAGTCTACATACTGTCTGGGAAGCCTTTTCTCCTTCCAATATCTGTTCATTAATTTCTGATATATGGTCTTGTTCAGCTGTACCAATAGATATTTCAGCTAAGTAGCCCTTAAGGGCTATTTCTGAGAGTTTACACAACCCTGGGTCATTCTTTAGTTTTGCAACACCATGATAATGAATACTTCCTCTGGCTTGGTACTGAAATCTGTACCAGTGCCATTCAGCATATAGTGAATTATATAACCAGTGCTGATAAAGCTCTCTAATCGTTGTGTAAAGAACCAGTCGGTAATGTGTGGATTGTTGATCACATTCTGGCGCTTGTTTTCAGTTGAACTATCACTGACAGAGTTGCTAAAGAGGGCATGCAGCTCAGGCCAATGCATGTCAGCAGAGGAAAATGTAAAAAAGAAAGTTGGAGCTCCAGCATGGGCTATTATTGCTTTTAAATCTTCTTTAGCTTTATGCCAATAAGCATTTGAGCCAGTGATGTTACTAAGGTAGCGTGATATCTTGGATATAAATACACCTGTATCATTATTAGCAGCCATTTGTTGCAGCTCATCTGTTGTTAGATGTGCCTCTCCGGGATTTTGTTTCAGAAACATGCCTGGCTGTTGTAGAATACGTTTTCTTTGGATCATATTCAAAGCCCAGTAAGCAAATCTAGGGTGAGTTAACAAACGGTGTTCCCATTTGCCATTTTTGTTTTCTCCAAACTTTAAAAGGTGTTTGACTCTTTCTCCAAACAGCACATCTCGGTGTAGTGATGGATTGGTAGGGTCACCCTTTCCATCTGGGAATAATGTTGGGAAAGCTAATGTCCCTAAAAAGGGAGAGACATACTCATTTAATGGTTCATTATCTACCGTCGGCCAGGGCACATGTGCAGACTGCTGAGACAATTGTTGACGAACAGCTTCCATTTCTTGCTGTTGACACTCAGGTATAGGCAGAAAACTACTCATTTCTGTGTCCTCATTATATAAAATGTCATCCTCATTTTGAGGACCTAAATCAGGTTCAGTAGCATCGGTTTCATCAATAGTGTCTGTTTCAACTGACAGAAGATCATTCGGCACACCATGTATTGGCAAAGAGGTTAAAGAATCTTGATTGACATTTATGTCCTTGTAAAGTGGATTATTATTAATAAGCCACTGTAGTGCATCGGCAACACTTTGCCTTCGTACTGTCACATCTTTAAAGCTGTTGTCTTTATCCTTCATTTTGACAACTATGACAGATAAATCCTTTGGGTATCTAGGTAGAGAATGTGCTAGCTCTGCAATACTCTGAGGCAAATTGATACAGTGACCAGAGTAACCCCTTTGTCCACCAGGTTTTATGTAAACACGCATAATAGGAAGTGCACGTGCAATTAGCATTTCCTCTATCTGAGTTAAACCCTGAAGTTGCTTAGGTACTACTGATGGTACCATGTTATTTTCTTTTGAAAACATTTTTGGAAGTTGCTTATCCCTTGTACACCTTGAACACTTATATTTTTCAGTTCTTTTTGTGCTGGATTTCAATGGCCATGCTTCAAGACAGACAGTGCACTGCAAAACTAAATATTCATTGGACTTATGAAAGATGTTTATGTTATTTTGTGCCTGTTTTTGTTCATGAATTGGACGAACACAGCTGTTTTCCCATTTCTCAGGAGTTTCTTCGAACAAACGCTTTGTCTTAATATTCTCTTTCATTTTTAGAAGTCTCTCTTTTCGTTTCTCTGGAGTTTCTTTAGATAACTGTTTTTTATTAGATTCTTTTTTTTTGGCAAGCCTGCTTTGCCTTTCATTATCTGTTTCAGTAGTCCTAACTATTTTAGTATGATTTCTTTCTTTTGCAAGTCTCTCCTGTTTCTGGTCATAAGTTTCTGATAGCTTTCTCTTTAAATATTTTAGTCTGTTTTTATGTTGACTGTTTCTGTCAGGCATTGTTGAGACATAGTGGCATTCATTAATATATCCAATGAAAATTGTCTTTTGCCCTTCCTGTTGAGCAACAGGAGTTATGATGGTAGCTTCAGGTGAATTGATATTAGATCCAGTTGTATGAATGACACAGTTATATGCATTAGCAACAGCTTGGATAATAATATTATCACACCATGTGCCAGGATTTGACATTTGTTGAATTATAATGTGCCCAGTGATTATCAGCAATGCTTTCAAAATACAGTTCTGGATAATTACTTAAATGATTAATTCCAGCCATGCGAATGTCAACATGTAAATCTGCAGTTCCATAGAGTTGATGTGAAATCGACTTAAAGAAACAGTCTCCAGACCCACCCACGTCAAGGGATGTTAAACCTATCAGAGCAAGCCTCTCAGTCAAACGACTCAATGGTGAAACATGATTGACAGCTGTATCAGGAGACATACCTCCCTTCAAACTGGAATTATCAATATGAATATGGGGGATGATATTATCCATAGAATTAAAGCATTTCATGTCTAGTATATTAATACATGTTTGTTTACAGGCATGGCAATCATAATATATCTGTCTTGTTTTACATTTCTGTTTCTTCATGAAAAAGACATATTTACCATATAAATGATCAGTGTTGTACTGCATGTTCCAGGTTTTGTAATTTTCACTCAAATTACTAATACATGAAGACTTTGGAATGTATTGTCTGATGAAAGAACGTATTCTCTTTCTTAACTTTTTTTTCTTTAATGCTTTTAGAATTCTTTTAACACTGGGAATTCGAGATGGCTCCCTGTCACGCATTCTTCTGTGATTTTGTGTTTTCTTAACAGCTCTTTTTCCCACAGAGTTGAGTGAAGATTCTATACAGTATCTATCACGAGCACTATTGTAATTATTCGTTTGGCTTGATATTTTATTTGCATGAATACTCCTACATTTAGAACCAATAAAACCATTTGTCAAAGCCTGATAAGGATCTTGTGTACTACACATAGCGCTGAATAGCCCAATTTGATTCATTAGGTCTAGAGTACACAGACTCAATTGTTCTGGTTTGTATTCGTGACCGCAATGGGACACAGTACAATTACTCAGTTCACATGTTTCATTATGACCGTCGGTCATTTGGCTCACTGGCCGCTCATTTGGTTTAAGATGACCGCAATGGGTCATTTGGCTCACTGGCCACCAAGTACAATGACTCGGTTCATTGGGTTTGTATAGGGAGGCCCTCCCTGGTTTGTGTTTATGACCGCGATGGGTCAAAGAACAATGATTCCAGTCATCCGGCTTGCAATTGTTTTCCAACGCCAACAAGCTCGAAGGGATCTCACGGGACGAAAGAACATGCCACGTTAGGTTTGTTGTAGTTCGAACGTCGGGCTTTCTGTACGCTCCAAAAGTAGTAAACAATTCTTTGATCAGGCTTTGACGTATCACGTGTACAAAGGTTTTTAAAAACATTGCATTTAGTTAGAAAAAACGATTGAACTTACCGGACTTTGAAAACTTGACTCCAACTCCAAGCGATCGCGAAACACGAGGGAAAAAGAAAATGCGCGCGCATGGCGTAGTCTAGTCTCAATCTCGTCTCATCTCAATCTGAGATGGCAAATGATTTTTTTGGCTGCTGATTGAGCCACAATAATTATTGTAATAATTGCTCTTGGTCTAATAGCTTTTCACTTATAACTCTCTTTTGTACCAACAACATTTCTTGAAATGAGTGAAAAAATACATCACCAAGAATGACCCACTGTAAATATTTAAGTGAGGTTTCCTCAACTGAAGCACCAAACAACATCTCCTACTTTGTACTGTATAAGAATATATTTGAGTAAGGCTAACCATATTGCACGAATATCATATACTTGCCTCTAAAACAGAATTTGCTTCACTGTTTTGCTAAAAATAATAAACAATAACATGTACTATTAGCACATTTATTCAGATCCTAATTCAATATAATTATAAACATTGATGAAATACCAACGTATCTCTCCTTCGAAAAAGTGATATCTTCACATGTAAAGATATCAGACATGAGTGTTACTTTTCAGTTATTAACAAATTAAGCTAAATTAAATTGTTTTTGAAAAGCTTGGTATTTTATCAATGTTTATATATTAAACAGAACATTATATGGCCGCTTGTAGATACAAATTTTATCTTCTTGTGTAGATGAAATATGTTACTTGTTCGAAGACTCACTCGTAAGATATTTCATCAACACTTAAGATAAAATTTGTATCTCCACACATTTTACATTCCGTTTCTGACCTAAAGACAGCTACATGTACGTGATACACATACTGGCAGCTGTTTCCTTGTTAGATGTGGTAGCAAAACATTGGAATAAAAATTGCTAGGTACTGTTATAACTTTAAAGTGTATACAACTCATTTATTTTTATTGCTGTAAAATATGAAGCTTACTGATAGTAACTGAATGAATACTGTCTTTTAGAGATATTCAACAAAAATGTGTTGTGATGTGACGTCACATTGTTTGCAGAGCTGCATTTTCAGTTCAAATTATGTAACTTCCTTTGAATGTATAATTAATGAAAGAATTGCTATGCTTCTGCATTTTCTCTACAATCAAATAACTTCACTGCCACTAGCCAACCTGGGAAAGGGAGAACGAATAACAAATTTTCTCCCCACCCCCGATTGATAGTTTAACAAACATAAAAAAAAAGCTCTGCAAACAACATGACGTCACACATCACAACATACATTACATGTATCTCTAAAAGTATTCATTCAACAAAAACTAAATGTATTTTAGTTACTATAAGCAAGCTTCGTATTTTACGGCAATAATACACTTTAATTCCAGCAGAAGTCTGTTGTGTGATACTTTAAGAGTTAATTATAATTACCTGTTGATTTCCAGTATTGTTGTTGGTGATATTATTATTTGACACATTCTACATAAAAAAGTCATGGAAACATTTTTTGCTTATTGCATTCATTATAAAGGATCTGTGGAATCACTAAAAAACACATCATGACCCTGCCCAGAAACGTTACTCTTTATGCCTGCATTCCTTTTTGCTCATGTGCATGGCAAAATCGAGTAAATGTTAAACCTAGAGAGAAATTAGCTTTGGAGTCCAAGTCTGCAAGTAGAAAGCAACATCACAACAGATTCTGAAATTTTACCTTCCACTGGTAATGTTGCAGATACAGCAAGAATAATTTTTCAAATGTCATTATGTCTCATGCAGGTATAGGTAAAGGAATTCTTAGAATTTATTAATGAAACTAGGTGGAGCAATAAAAGAATGAGGATGGGGCACAGTGATGTAAAAATTTGGGGCCATTCCACAGTTAGGTGATTTTCATAGTACAATATCATATGATATGAAAACAAAGAAATGAATTAAATATTATCCAACAACATACATTTGTAATTACTTATATATACCAGTACTGTACATTCCCTTACTGTTAATTACCTATCAATGTAACCCCTGAGGGGGTGTTCGGGCAATGGGTAGGGATTAGAAAAAAATCGGAAACTTTTGATCAAATGCCAAGGGTGGGAAGCGATTGCTAGTCAGAACCCCCACTCAGGGGCGAAAATGAGTTTATAACTGTCATAAATGAGTTTATAAATGTTCAAACTGCCCAACTCCCGGGACAGACTTCACGGTCAAATTCATGACTCACTGGCTCATGTTTGCTGTCAAATCCCCACCCCTTGCCCAAATACCCCCGCTCCCTGTCAAGGGTTACATTGATAGGTGCATTACAGCACACAGGAATATTGTTTCTTAAGATCTTAGGTCTAGTTATTCACATTATACATACAGCCATAATATCAATAGGTTTCATTTATGTTTTAGGCATACTCACATTATTATTACTGGTATCTGTGTCATTCCTATTTGATGTACTGTTATCCTGATTGCATGAAAAGATCATTAATTATTGAAGCAGAAAACTTTATTATTTAATGTAAACAAGATGGTGGCACCCAGGGCTTCGCAGGGCCACCATCTTGTTTACATTAAATAATAAAGTTGAAATACCTGTTGTTGAATGTGATTGTTTATGGACGTCTTTCGTTCTAAAATGCTTAATTCATTCAACCAAAGTCACAAATTAATATTGATCCAATGAACTGAATAATAAAAGTAAGACGTATTTAGCAAAACAGTATGATTTCAAATAAATTGACCTGAAAATGTTTCATTTTTCCACAGTCTCAACATCTGCAGAAACCCAGTTCTCTGAACAAAGGGGCACTCATTCTGTGACACGTGCATGGATGAGGCGCTACAGGTAAAACCTGGTTATTGCCCCTATGACAGAGAGTGGACTGGCTTTGGGGTACCACCCAGGAATCATGCCCTAAGAAATGTAATTGATGAGCTCAAAATAAAATGCCAAACTGCATTGAATGGAGGAGGTACAGGATGTACTTGGAAAGGTATTTTAAGTGAATTGGAAGGACATAAAGGGGTTTGTAACCTGACAGTAGTTAAATGCAAAAATGAGGAGTGTATGGTAACAGTGTATCGATTTGAGGAAAAAGAGCATGGATTAAAGTGTCCTTACCGAAAACAAATGTGTGAGAGCTGTCATGTAGAAATTGCATTGGGTACATTTTAAGAACATAAAGACAAGCAATGCCCCCAAAAGAAAGTGACCTGCCTAAAATGCAAAGAACAAGTGACAAGGTATTGGTATCATTCATGTATACATTCTTCATAGTTAATGTTATTTCATTAGCTATTAACTGATTCATTGTAAAGTTGAAATTGTTATTTAATGTTTTCAATACAATTTGATAGACATGCAATGCTAATTAATGAAATGGGATTTTTTAAATTATTTCATGGTTGAAATTGAATGAAAACAATTATTCCACGTTTTCATCATTTAGAAAAAGGAACATGGCACAAAAAACTTACTGAAATAATTATTATTCCCTTGGGGAATTGCCTACTGGCTTCTAATAAAAGAGGGTTGCCACTATAATATTAAATATTTATTGATAGAGGGAAACATTGTGCCTCATCACGTTTGTAGTTCAATTAAAAACATCACATAATTATTGTTTAAATGTTAAACTGTCCTATACCTCATTCTATTAATTATTAACATAATGAGGTATAGGACACTTTTCTGTGCTTCATGCTATGGTTATAATAATTGATAGTCATAAGAATGTAAATGTTATTTCTTTCTTTGTAATTGGCTTAAGAAAAGGCCACTCCCAAAACTCAGACTGGCTGTTCAATACAATCATGGTCACTTAATAGAGGTTTATAGTGTTTACAGTGTAAGCAAATTTGTGGGACTTCCACTACTGGCCACTAAACAGAGGGTGGTTGTTAATAGAGGGCTGCTTAATGCAGGTTTGAGTGTAATATTTATTGTTATATAAATATGTATTTTCATAGGTACCAGATGTTGATGCACATCAATCTTGTATGCAGCATGGAAGAGGAACTCTGCCCATTTAACTGTGGAGATATGGTGGCAAGGAAAGATTTGGGGCAGCACTGTATCGAAAAGAAAGAACAACATTTTTCAGAAGTTTACAAAATGTTGACCATGGCAAGAGCTTCAGAGATGGTACTTACATAAATAATAACATTGCTTCGGTGTTTTCTTTGATTATTATTGTCTGTTCAAAAGGAAACAGCATCCACCCATGCATCTAAAAAGCTTTGGTATTAGTTTAAAATATTTTGATGTTAGTCAATTTAGTGTATATTCTCAGTATATGTTAACTAAAAATGTTTGATGTAATATATACAACACTGTCAGCCGTGTTTTATCACATATCCAAACACTGATGAACTTGAAAAACGACACGAAGCGGAGATTTTTAAACTCAGTTCGAGGTGTTTGACTATATGTGATAAAACACGGCTGACAGTGTTGTATATTGCTTCTCCAACAAATTTACCATTGAAGAGAAAACAGAGAAGAAAGTTTGGATAATTTATGCAAGTGTTTCATCACATATCCAAACTCCTTCACGCTTGTGATTGTCTTTGTAATATTCTCATTAATTATTCATGAGTTTGAGAATCCATTATCTAGGTCTATAATATCCTTAACCTGTAATCCATATAACAGTGCATAATATAGTAATTATAATTAAAGTGATACAAGGAAACTTATTCATTAAAGGAGTTATCAGAACACTGCATATACATGTATTTAAAGATTAACAAAAAAAACTTTGACTGTAATAGCAGAAAGTGATATCATTAGAAGGGAGAACTACTTTCAGGGACAACAAACTTCAACTCCTTTACTTGGTGAAAACAGTTTTCATGGAGCTATGTAACATTTTTCAAACTGATCTGCATGGTTACATGGACCCTATATTGTTCTAAGTTTTTAGTAACCCCAATATTATTCCTATATTAAGTCGATCTAGACTGCAATGGACTGTTTTCTTTTATTAAGGATCTAGTCAAAGGAGATGACAGGTATTATTTAATGAAGTGGCACATTGGAGAAGGGCAGACCTATGGGGTTACAAGTCCAGAAGTTAATTTGTCATCTGTGGTTAGACTCGAGTGCCATTTGGCTGAAGATGATAACACAGACTGGATAGCTTTATTGCTTGACGTGAATTTAAGAATGGGCTTACCAACTGTCCTCACCAATGGCATGTAAGTAAACAGGTGATCTATTTATTTATATGCCACTGATCTATCTGTATTCCTTTGCAAACTGTTGCCCACCACTCATAGGTTATAAAGGTGCAGTCGTCGTTTAGATAGATTGATTGTTTTCTTCATAACTCAAAAAAATGGTAACCATCATACTGATAGTGACTCAGTGGCTGCCATGTTGGATTCTGTTGTATCAAAAAAAATCAGCTCACTAAAGAGAGAAAATTAAAATTAAGATATTCAGCACATTCATTTTGATCCAAATCAAGAGAAAAAATATAATAAACTGAAGGCAGTTTGCTCCTATACATTGTGTCACATACAACACAATTATGTCGATCTGACTATGCAAACTGGAAAATTCAGATCAGGGATCATAAAACTTGAACTATTAAAGTGCTTCTAACACAATTTTTTTTATTACAAATATCGATTCTAGATCAAGTGAATAGTTGAATATTTCTTGTTTTTGGAGATAGAAACTCCTATAACTCACAGGCACAACACTCAGATCAAGAATTATTCCCACTTGATTATTCACTTGATGTAGAATCAATATTTGTTTAAAAAAAAGTGTTAGAAGCACTTTAAAACTGGTAGAAATGGAAAGATGTTTAAACTGTCAATCAGGCTGTGTATCCTGATTATGTAGGAGGCATAAATGATTGGTTAAATCTATTCATCTTTACAGGGTCAGGACTTTCACAACACCACCCAGTTCTCATAGTATATTTTGTTGAAAAGTTATAAAACCTTTCTTAATTTCTTTATTCCATTTTAAGGTCTCAGGTATTTTGATGATAATTAGGGATTCTTGTGAGTTTAAGATAAATTCAGCTAAAGTTAATTTACAGTGTATGTTTCATAATATTGAATAGAATGGTAAATTAAGGGTATTAAATATAAATACTAATTAATGATAACACATTACAATATTATACTCTTTATTCATCTACAGAGTTATCTACACAAGCTCAGCAAAGGAGAAAAAAAGGATGATATGGCACAAGCTTTCTTTGCCTAAGGGTAAAGTTATCAAATTAAAGAAATTCCTGAAAAGTCTGAATTAGAAGTAGATGCAGTAATCAAAGTTGCCATTCAATTACTAATATGAGATACAGAAAATGAAATGGTAGCTGAAGACAAATCAGACAGTGTATCTGATACTGGATTGTCTTTTTAGAGATATTCAAGAATATTTTTTAATGAGTTTTAGCAGAAACATAATAAAGGAGTTGAAACATGCAACTGACAACCCCATGCATTCGCTGAATTATTCAAAATATGCAAATTAGCCATGGTACTGTACGGTCCTTATTTTTTACATTTCTTAATAATCCAAAGCACAGCACTAAAGTATGGCTGTTACATAATTCAACTCCCTTATGTTTTTGGTTTTACTTCTGTTTTGTTTCTGGGCCAGAAAAGACAGCAGGCAGCAGGCAGCAGCCCCCCCACCCCTTCTCTCAAATTTGTTTCGACCTGCTCCCTTACTTGGAAAAATGTTTGTAAATCAGCAAAGACTTCAAGTTCTCTAAACTAAAGCATCAGCTTTTGACTTAAAGAGCACCATTGCAGACCCAATGCTTTTTATGCATATTGTTACAATTATTATAATTTCCTTGTTCCAAGAGTAGGATCTGTTAATATATTTAATAAATCATTCATTTTTTAAAAGTTGAAACCTTAAGAAACCTTTGTCTACAAAACAAAATTACATATTATTGGACTGTTGAATATACCCTAAGAAATGAAAAGAACCATGATTAAAATTAATATATGATACATATTACATATATATATTAGCAAACATTTAGCCTTCAAAATAAAGTTATGTAATGTACAATATTGGACTGTTTGTTGAGTATAACATTAGAAATTTATTAAAATAACTTTTATGTGATGATGAAATAAAGTGCACTTGATTAAAATTAAAAGTACAAAATACTTGACTGTCTGGTAGTTTTCAGATGAGTGTCAAAAGTTGATTGTTTTGCATTTACTTAGCTCTCCTATTGCCTGAGAAAAAGGCATGTTATTTATCATCCAATCAAATTGCAATGTTAGACTAATTGTGTTTTGGTCAAAGCAGCAATAACCATTCACACACTTCTTCAGGTCTCAATTGGCCTTTTGCAACAAACAGTCATGTGGTTGTACTGGATGGCAAACAAATATCACACTTCATATTTTTCTAGGGAATTATAAGAAATTGCAATGTCACTAGCAAAACCTGTTTGTAAATAATATTGTTTACCTCTGATCGATTGTTGATCTTTCTAAAATGCCATTCTAAAAGTTTGTTTAACATTCAGCGAGCCTTTCCCATGGGATCATGAGCTCAGTTCATTCTTTCTTAACATGATATATTAGCATGTGCCAGTTTGCTGCAAAAGGCATATTGGTTTCCTTATGTTTGCTTGCTCCTTTGATTGGCTGGCTGTAAGTATTTTTCAGTTGCTTGTTATACACTCAACTGAAAACAGCTCTAAATTAAATGCATTCAATAACTAGAACAATAGTATTTTATGTTCATAATTTTTGGATGTATGTAGTCAACTGAGACTATCCTCAGCATGATTTCTAATGTTACTCTGACAAATTACATGACAGGCCATTGTGTTTAGATGAGAGTAAAACTGAACTCTACAATGTACATGTATATGCTGGCAACTCGTTATCAGAAAATCCATGATCGACAATAATTTAGAATACTTCACCACAAATGTGCAAAATAATTTATCATAATAATCTTTTCAGTTTCTGCAGCATACCGTAACAATGCTAAGTACCGCTGCATTTTTAATGTGCATTGGCAAGCCTCTTTATTAAAAATACCATTTAATAGGCCTTTTGCAGCTAACGCTCACATAGTCATACTGGATGAGTCATGTGGTTGTACTGGATGGCAAACAAATATAGAACTTCATTTCTTCAAAGGAAAATGGAAGAGAGATTGTCGTGTTTTTAGAAACAAACTGTTTGTAAAATTAATGATATTTTCCACCTCCAATGGCTTTTCAATCTTTCTAAAACGACATTCTAAAATTTGTTTGGCATCCAGGAAGCCTTTCATTTGTTCTTAATGTGATATATCAGTACATGACTGTTGGCTGCAAAAGGCCTATCGAATCTTGAAAGGTCAGTTATCCTCTCACACATAATTTTAGTTGTTTCCCTCAGCAGTCGCTTCACTTATGTACTGCCTAACCATTAGGTAAATATTAATCCCATAATTCCCATCATCATGAAGTGGAATAAAATTTGCATGTAAAGAAACTATGTATTCTTGTGGTAGATTAAGATTAATACTGGGAATAGCATGCCATTATCTGGTTCTGGAAGTGGAGCCTCGGGATCATCACCGTAAAATGCTAAATTTTCTGGAACATTGGGGTCAAACATGTCTCTCATTCCTGTGCTGGGAGAAGAAAAATTATGCAGTACTCCAGAGGCCCAAAGTTGTCTAGGTGTGCGATTACCTTCAGTTGATATAGCGTTGAACAAACCTATTTAGTAGCCTCTGAATTCTTGGGAAAAAAACGTAATGGAGAGCAAACAAATCAGTATCACAGCTCCTATCTAATAATCGCTGAGCCTCTAAAAACAGACATAATGCAGAAAAAAAGGAAATGACCCCCTCCCCAACATCCCTCCACAACCATTCTATCCTGGTATTATGCACACTAGGCTCAGTAAGAAAGCTAGCCCTATTGGCACCTCGAAACCAAACCATGTATTCCCCAACAGCAACATTCTCCCCACCATCATCTGCTCGCACTCTGGAAGAATGTCCCCAAACACTTGTTGCTTGATGAAAACAATTAAAAACTGTTACTGCCCTATTATTATCATTCAGGACAAGATAAATCACTGTTCTTGAATAACCATCAACACACCCATGGATGCACAATCTCCAATGTCTTAACTTCATGTTTGTGTCTATGTGCCACAGATAGTTGGGGTGAGGGACACAGTAAGGTCGTCGCCTTATCCGCTCACCCCAGCGATTGGCCCGGTTGATGGGGTCAACCCTGACAATAGATCCCCGCACCCTCCAGCGTTGGACATAGAGTCCCCTTTGACGAAGGCTGCCAATCAGATTGGTTTCCCCAGTTCTGGGAAATGCTGCCAGCTCTTCTTGAACCACTGAGTCAAGATTGGTGTTTGAAATGTCTGAAAAAGATTCCAAATCCAATGAGAAACCAAGCTCTCGTCTCCTGTTAAAAATAGTTTGTCTAGATACACCCAAGTCTGAGGCAATACTGGTCCATGTATTATATTCTCTTCTCAGGCACTGTAATTGTTCGCTGGTGATGGAAAATCTTGGTCTCCCTCTTCCACCAGAGCGTTCTACTTCAGGGCGGTATGAGTAGCTCCCCATTGCAGGCAGCTGATATATGTGAACATATATTGCTCTCAAGTGATTACTCAAGGCTTTCACTTCTTGTACTTGCTCTGGAGGAACATTTCCATTCCTCTCCAAGAAGATGACTATGCTGCACACCTGCCGGAGACATGCAAGCAGCCGGTTGGCATAGAACTCGCATCTGTCAGCATTCTGCTGGATGTTCTCCATCTCGTGGTCTATCTCCCTCAAGAGGGAGGTAACTGTATTCATGAACTGCACAAGATCGTCGCTGATGTTGGCTGACACACTGGAAAAGTTAACATAAGTCATAATGTATTTTAAAAGACCAAGTGCACAAATCTCACATTCTTTCACTTTTCACACTTCGACAAGTTCACCACTTCAGAAATAATATTTTTTCTTTATTTTACTATTTACTAAGAATAGATGGCCAGGATAGGTCATTAGTAAATATGTGAACATTTATTTCAATGTTTTAATTTTTACACTTTTATTTTACACTTATCGATAGAGCAATTAGTTACAATGCGAGTTAATTATGTTATTACCTATAGTTCAGTTACCCTGGATACCAGAGGCTCAACAATTTTTTTAAACTTTCACCAATTTATTAAGTGAGTGATTCCTCTCCTTACAAAACCTTATGAACTCTAGTAAAGAAGTTCTCAGGTAAACGTCGAGGTTTTAGGGCTAAGGAAACTGGAAAAAATCCTGATGTACAATTATACCGAGTGATACATCTGATACGCGTATCTTGATACCGGTAACACACATCTGGGAGGGGGTATTCTGCAGTTATGCCCCATCTTGAGATCGTGTAACAAACCGATTCACGAGTCTTGACAGATTATACACACAAACGTTAAAATTGATTGTGTGTTTCAGTGCTGTACAATTTGAGTTAGCCTCGAAATTCAAAGATATTTGTTCATGCTCTTGAAGCAAATCGCTGACTCAGCTTTCCAACTCATACCCAGCTGGCATTTGTTTCTTCCTTCACGTTCGATTATCCAAAACGAGTAATTGTACTTTGCCCGGTCCCTGAAAGCCAGATTAGCGCTAATCCAGAGTTAATTACCATGACAACTAATATGTTCTGTTGAGAGTTAATCCAAGATTAACGCTAATCGGGCTTTCAGGAGCCGGGCCCTGGTGTTTTGCCCTCTTGAGATCTGATTGACTCCCACATAACAGATCGAACAACGAGGAATCAATGCATGCTCATTAGGAGGTCCAAACATAAAAGTCGACGAAGTAAATCGAGGAGTATTTTCCTTTATCTAAGCAAGTCGAGAGTCGACAATGGCCTGTTTATGTTTTGAATCATACGTGAAGTGACATATGCAAATTAACCCGTGAGCCGAAACCGGTTTGTAAACATAAAAGCGAGGCTGAGGCTGGCTATTTGAGCGGCCAGTGTCTCGCAAAACAAAACTCCTTCGGAATAAAAAATCCTTCGATCGCGGCACATTACAGTATATCCGTATCTGAGCACCTCTGGAACCAGGGTACAGTGCAGTCTATAAATGAAGCTGTGACAGTACAGTAATAAACGTTTATACGCAGCCGACTCAACTCGGGCTCAACTGCACACTAGTCACTAGGAAACAGACGCGAGTGCTGGTAACAACTTTTAGAGTCACATTTTTCGAAGTTTGTTTAAAAAAGCGAGAACACTTACCTAGCACTGCTTAGAACCAGTGTAAATACCCAAAGTAGTCTCTTCCAGTCCATTTTTCAGTATATTTCTCTCTATGTTAAACGCTTCTCTCTCATAATAAATATTCGCTAGCACGATCCATTCGCTAAAACACCAAAGTGTGACCAAAAGATTGCGGGCTCTGGGACGACGGTTTAAACGCCTGCGCACTAATGAGATATCGAAAACTCGTTCCCATACCTCGCGCATCTTTTTCGTCGGGCATGCGCAGAGAGATAGTTAATGTCGGAAATGTTTCGAAATCCGAAATAAAATCCGAAAAAAAAATCAGAAACATGATTCGAAGGATTCCGAAATCCGAAATATATTTCGATCCGAAAAGAATATCGTAATTGATTTACGAAAGGCGGGCCATAGCTCCGTGCTCGCTTAGTTCCCTCGCCGGCGGTGCGTGGCCCGCTTTAAAGTTTGACTCACTCGCTGAGTGCTAAGCATAACACCAAATAAACTTTTGCTTCAGTGTAGTTTCACATTTACGGCAGATCCTTGTCTTGTTACTAGGTTTCGGCAGAATTCATTGTAAATGTAAATGTTTGCGTATTAAAATCTCAATTCTTCTTGGAGTCTGAATTTCCACGTGCAATCAGTCAGGCGTGAACGTGTCAGTCTGAATTTTTACAGAACATCAACAGAGTTTTGAAGCAACGTTTGTCGTATTGAAAGACATGCAAAAACTTCTATACTCTTACCAGAAAACTTCTACTGGGAAAGTGCAATTCCTTTTGAATTAAAAAGGCTTTAATGCATCGGATCGGATCAGTCGGGTTGCGTAAACGGAAATTAATTGCGCCTTCCCGCGGTATTTGTGTCAGAAATGAGACACGCGTCTGGCTGACAGTTACGATTGACGGGGACTTTTCTTGACTTTTTGACGCCTCTGGTACGCAGGGTATTTACCAAAACCATGTTACTGTACGTTTGTAAACTGTTTGACATGAATTCGAATTTGTCATGCATTAATCCTGGTAAAAGAAAGGTTAAAATACGAAATTGTGCAATGAACACGTACGCTTCGAAATTTCGTCGAAATTTCGGATCACGATATAACCTGGTCTGGTTCGCGAAAAATTCGCGAAAAATGTACATATGTTTCTGGGCGGTACTGTAGCTCCCACTTACGATTTGTTTCTCTTCACTCTCTCTCTCTATAGCCAGGTGTTAATAGTAATAGGGCCTTCCCAGCCTTCAGAAATCCCATGCCATTATCTAGGACGAAGCTAAGAGACCAAAGCCTATACGTGACTCAAACCTGATAGAATTGTCGTAGAAGATAAACATGTAGGGAACTAAATGACAAACATTATGGGATTTCTTTAATTACGGAAATTATAGTATATTTGCTTTTTATCAGCTTTGCAAAAGGAGATATTACCTTGATCGGCGTGGTATGTTACGCATAAGTTCTTGTGTCAGCTTTTTTGCCTTATAATCTGCCTTATGTTGCAATTGCCGAAACATGTTTAGTCTGATCACGAATGAAACCTGCTTCGCTATGAAAAGTGTTCACATCAGGCGTTGCATTGCGCGAATCATGATAGAAACATGTTTATTCTGAGCATGATTTCATTAAAACTACATCACGAGGTAGTTTCGATCTAAGCCAGACGAAGGACGTTAAACATGGCGGCGGAGAGCAAGAGAGTGCCCGAAGTACGATTAAACCACAAAATGAATGCAACGGCAAGTTCGAGCTACATTTTTCGGTTTAAGTGTAATTATAAAGATTGTATGCGTATCATAGAACTACTGTGAACAATGCAATGACACACATGTTTAGGGGAAACGGGTTTCGTCTACACATGTTTACTCTAAACATGTTTCCGTTCGGTGCTAGTGTGAAAAATATTATGTCATTAAGCTTTCACCCCACTATCCAGGAGGAGGGTCAGGAGGGGGGATGGGGGAAATATATATACAGGATCGGATGGACCGACTGGTGCACCAAGCACTGAGAGCATGCACGTAGTCGCCTACGGTCCTTAACCAGCATTTTTACTGATTTCCAGGAGCCTGGGAGCTAGTCGAGGACTGGACATCTGTAGCAGGTACAAACAATGTACGGGCTTGCAGCTAATATGCAATATGCGGTATGTTCTCATTTGTGGCCAATATCTAACCTGATTTTTCAAAAGGTGGTCTCATTAATAATTATTTCTGGGACACTGCTTGATTTATGTACATGCAATTAGGGCCACATGCAATCAGGACGTCTGCCATTAATTAGAGCCATATGCATGCATTATCCCTGTCTTAGAGCTATAAGGCCATAATATATTATGTCATTAAGCTTTCACCCCACTTCAGGCTTGCTCGATGCGGCAGCAATTATCTCCAACAAAAATGCTGATCTTATGTCTTGTAAGTTATAAAGGTAGATGATTTTTAATTTAGATAAGTATCTCACACAAGTAGCTTACTTTCTCTGGTGACTCAGTTGAACCAGTTTCACCTTCAGAAATTCCTCAAATTTTGTATCTGCATCAGCTACTCTACAGCTACTTTCCATTGGAGCTGCAGATGTCTCATTCCTGTTGCCAGTTGAGTAACTTGGAATCACATAGTGCAACATTTTGTCCTTCACTTCTTGGAAATAGTTTTCCAAGTGGCATTCACAAAGTATCTTAAAAATGAAAGAAAGCATAATTATTTGAATGATCAGGTAGTGATGGGTATATTCCTTGGTAGTCTCATTATAAATATATAACTTATTATTAGGTAAGTGGCAAGGGCTTTCAGTCTTTTGTTATGAATTGGGCAGAAAAAGTTTTTTTGTTAAAGAAGCCACTACTATTGTCATCAAGGAACATGTAATTTTTTCTTATATTTTTGCTAGCTGTTGCATGAATTATTCAGCCCTTTTGGTTGTTTTGTTTCATTGTGAAGTTTATAAATTATGTGTTGGAAATTTAAACAATCATGTATATCTGAGAACACTCTAGCTAGGTGGACTGGTAATTTTACCATGGACACATTTTACAGGAAAACCCATTTTACCAAGGGCGTGTAGCCACAACTTTTGTCCTCTAAGTTCTTTGAATCTTTGCCTATAACAATACATTTCTTTGTAAGATACAGTCTAGCTACCAGTGCTTTGTAGTTTTCCCATCTCATTTCTTCTTTATAAACACTCAAATTAAGCATTGCTTAGCTACATAAATAAATGTATGTCACAAAAGGACTGGTTTTGCCATATTAGCAAACACATTTGGATTACAAGATGACCTCAACTCTGTACATTTAGGATGAAATTGTTTGTTAGTTGATATCTATATCAGTTCCAATTTCATTAAAAAATGTACTTGAAAGAAAATGTTTGTGACCCTCCCTTGTATACTAAGAAAATTTCCCACTCCCAGCCACCCCACCCATAAATAATGACTGGTCACTTATTAGCCAAGCTTGAGGCCAAAACAATTATTTATAACAGTTTTATAGGAGAATAGAAATTGTTGTTGTTTTGCCTTCCAGTTTGGCTGCATTTCCATGCTGCACCAGGTATACGTGTATAGGCGAATCCTTGCTGACGTCATTGTTTACATGTTTGCCTCATTAGCATAAATTAAACTTCAAGCTACTAACCAACAATCTACATCAGTTGAAAGAGAATTTTAAAATTAGTCATTACCGAAAATGTAAGATAAATATGTTAAATATTTACGGAGAAATTCACTTTTCAAAACTGTAAAATCGGCTGGGGGGCAAGAGTTGCTGACAGCCATACATTCTTTGTAAATTTAGAGATTTTTAAACGCTCATTCCTCAAAATATATTTATCATATCACACTCGAATTTTCGGTGATTATCAAGTGTGACAAGCTGTTTCGATTTGTGAACTCTGTTTGTTTGTATCTATGTCGCATGAAGTTTGATGTATGCTAATGAGGTAAAAACGTAAACAAGGATTCGCCTATATTGCAAACTTAAGCTTCATGTATGATAATATTGAACATTGTACATGTACAATAGATTGTATTACCCTCAGTGCCTCAAACATTTCAGCTAAGTAGAGACAACAAAGTACCCTTAATTTTAATGTCATTGTTGCAGTTACAAATTGAAGTAAATTAATAATCCTCACTTTATACTTTTTTCCACTGATGGGCATATTTTTTTTTTAAATATGTACAGTAGGTGTTTAATTGCAGTGTAAATGGGGCTTCTCAACAATTATTAACAGCTATTGTTCATGATTTCAAATTAATTTCACTTTGAATGCATTTACCTTCTTGAAGCAAAAAAGCAGGAGAGAAAACATGCTTTGCGCCCTCTGGTCAATATGCACTTCACACAACTCCTCTACCATTGCCACTCCTCTACCATCATCATTTAGCCTATTTCTGATGGCCTTGTATATTGATAATGTTACTACAGCAATGCTCCTGTGAGATCTTTGCATGGCTGTACGGAGGCGGGCCTCAGCAGTTAATTTCTCTACTCCTTTCAATTTAGGGCTGAGACTTTCGAATGGTATGCGGAGCCACCTTGACTTTGTCTTGAAATATAAAAAAACACATCATATATCAATACCACATGAACAGTGGCAACTCTGAATTGAATCTTCTGTAAATGATAGATGCCCACTCAGGATTATTAACATTGTCTGTTTCATTAATTTAGACACTTTATAGCTACATCTACACAACATCGCCACAATCTAAATTTGTTGTGATCAGTGGAACTGTTTGTGGGATGTATGATGACCTTAAGTTTGCACTTCCACACTATGAAAATAAATTGAAACGCTTATGATTAATGAATGACATGATTAATAATAATCTATTAATTAATGTCACTTAAATGCCTTTTGTAGTAACCCCACCCTGATTATAAATACAATTATTTATTATTATTTATAATTAAAAGGTACTTTACACAGTACACTTACTGCATTATATGAATTCACAACAGTGGATTTCAATGTTTTTATACACGATGCGTCATCCCACCCAAATGGTATGATAGTTGACGTCTGTTTGGCTTCAATATACCTTGAAGTTGACTCTATAAAAATATAATTAAACAAGCATTTGACATGTACATGCACAAGAACAATAATTATCATTGCAAATCAAATCATAAATGTTGATCATGCTTACCACTGCTGAAGTGCTTTATGCCAAAGACACTAAGTACTGCCTTTAACGCAGTTGTCTTTCCAGAAACAGGGTGCCGTTTTAGTACTGGTGTTGAGCAGCCATCGAACTCCTTTATCACAAGGTTGTAGTTAGCAGCAATACTGCTAGCAGCATGGACCATTACCACTTGTGGAAAATTATTTCTAAATAGGCCCTTTTCAGCTTCAATCAGCTCACTAAAGGCTTCTCCGTTGTCAAACTCTAATATGACAAGAACATTGAATCATAAAGTAGCATTAAAGTGCCTATGAAGTGAATTTCTTGTCATTAAAATTAAGATCTAATTTGAAGGTCCTTACATCTAATATCCTTTTAATTCCTTTAGAACATATTTTCTCTTCTCGTGATGCTATTCGCAGAGCTAAAGAAGCTTATCTCATAACACGTGCTAACACTCTTGAACCCAATGGCCTTAACAAACGCGATGAGACCTACTAATCAGTCACACCGTTAGTTATCTTTCGTTATCGTATTATGTTTTTTACGTCATTTCCGTTTTACCATTATATATTGTCAAGTCACATTGTAAAAGCTCCTTAGCACCTGATGAAGACTAGTATGGCTAGTCGAAATATTGTGCTACATTAAATCCGTATAATTCTACGTCGTATTGGTTATTCTTCATTCTACTTATTTCTTAATCTGCGAACCGTTTAGATCATTGTTTGATCCGACGTATACCAGTGGAGTGTTGTTCGTGGTCGCTCATTTATAACTTTTTGATTATTAATGATGTTTTCTGTTTGTCGATATCTCATCACATTCCAGAGAAGGTAAAAACATGCATGGTACTAAGGAAATTATACATATCACTGGGCTAATTAGGTCCCAGGCTCCTTTGACTTTGAACATATAATTGTAGTTTTTGAGCTACTCACACACAATGCGTACACTATTCCAAACAATGCGTACACTATTCCATGCCCACAATAGAACAATTGTAAATTAGCAAATTTATTTTTCTCATCGAGGGAGTCTGAAGCCTAGAGTGTTTCCATGGCAACATAATGATTTCCACAGTGATGTGTGTTTTCATTAGTGCCATGCATGTGCAACGTTTCAATTGTTTTTACCCACTATTTGCAGAGATATTCTTCATTTTGTGATTTGTCATTTAGGCTGTGTGAACACTTCATCTAATTTGCATATTCCAAAAACTTCAATATCTCTGGAACAAGATGGGATATCGACAAATAGAAAATGCCATTCTTCCTCATTTTGAAAGGAATATCATGAGATCTTAATTTTAGTGACGAAAATTTCGCTTCATAGATTATTAGGCACTTTTAAATATTATATTTATTAAAAAGATTCACTACAGATGTTTCAGGGATCAGAACTCATCTCTGCCAAATACAGATTCTGATTTGTTTAAAAGCTACTAAAAGCACCATTGAAATCAGGGTGTAAGTGATTCTTGATCATGTTCTAAATTCTCCCTTAGAAAATGAAGAAATTGAAGGAGAATTTAGAATGTGATCAAGAGTCACTTACACTTTTTGCACACAGCCCTTCAATTGGAGCTCTGCTTTAAGTTTAGCTTCATGCTCATTTGGGGTGCATTGAGTAGTAGAGAAAAGCCGATTGTGGCGCATTTTTTAAAAATGCTCCATAATCTGCCTTTCTCGACTACTTTCATATCAATCCCGACGCTTGGATTGAAACTATTTTCGGTAAAGAAATGTCGTTATAGTATACTAAAGAAATAGTATTAAAGAAGTAAAGTAAATACAATATAGTATACTAAAGAAATGATGTATGCATCAATGGCAAATAACTTGTAGGTTTTGAAAATACGAAAGCGAACAATCCTCAGTTGCACAAGCTGCAAACGCGCTTGAATGAGCTGGAACATTTTTGTGTGTAAATTATGCACATTTCATCAAGTCCAACCTCGCTATTATCAAGTGGCTAACAACAATTCTGAAGACAAACATCCCGCTTTCCGATTTAGGATTTTTTTTATGAGTGTGGCACCTTGTTTTGAAAGAGAAAAACAAATCACACAGATCAGCTAAAAATGTTATGATTCATTTTCTTAATAGAAGACAGGAAATCAACCCGGTGATTGCACGTGGACTTTGTGTTAGATTTGAAAGTTCTGATAACTGTGACCGCTGCTATAGTTTTGTTACAAAGCTGATAAATTTAAATTGAGTGAACAGTGCGTAAACAACTGGGAAGCGTTTTTAAAACGCAACTAGGCATCGATCGCAACTATACGAAAAGCTCACTCCATGAAGTGAAAATGCTTTTAGGTAAAACTACATTTTTGGGATGAATTCGATGAAAATATGAGAACAAATTATATCATGGGACAAGGTTTAGGACTGAAACAGCACATTTCACCTCAAAATCAGTGGTTGTGTACAATAGCACTAGGTTCATTGTACTTTTGAGCTTGGTTAGGGCCCATACAAGGTTGAACAGGTTTTCCGGTGATACCTTTAAAATTGTTAATCCTAACTGCATGGAAACTGAAACACAGCAGCTTTTTTTCTTATTATATATACGGTTCTCATCTTATCTCAGTTTTTAGCACGGTGCTCATGGATTCTAAATATTGTGCTCTTCAGGTATTTTTCACCCCGTAAAGCAGTGGTGGTAAAACAATACAGGAAACCTGTCACTTTGTACCATGAACTAGAAAAGACAGAGTTTCATGGCAAATCCCGCTGAAAGTTCTTACTGAGCTTTCTGATCATTCTTCATTAAAAATATTATTTTGAAACGTTTAAGATTTTTCGTTGAGGTGCAAATTCAACAATGGTTAAACATTACACGAAACCTGTCACTTTGTACCATGGACCAGAAAGACATTGTTCACGAAGAACGGCAATATATACCTTACGATTTTACGTGAATGGGATGAATTCGAGGAAAATACGTACGAGAAAACGTCCTATCATCGGACAATATTCGGTAAAACTACACAAGATGAACCGCATTTACTGAAATCGGATGAATGAGAATATTAGGTAAAACTACACAAGATGAACAGCACTTTGCGTGAAATGGGACGAGATAGACGAAAAAACGATAAAAAGTCCTATCATGGGACCGGGTTAGATAAAACTACACAACATGAACTGCACTTTGAGTGAATCAAATGGGATGAAATAAACGAAAATACGAGAAAACGTCCGATTAGATGAAAAGCATTTTGCTTGAAATGGGATGAGTAGTCGACAAAAAAACGATAGAAATTCCTATCATGGACCAGGTTAGATAAAACCGTACACACGATGAACTGTACTTTGTGGGAAATGGGATGAATTCGAAGAAAATGCGAGAAAGCGTCCTATCATGGGACAAGATTGGGTAAGAACTACACAAGATGAACAACATTAGTTGTTTGAAATGGGATGAATTAGGCGAAAATACGAAAGGAAATCTATCATAGGACATGATTAGTGAAATATACACAAGGCACACAGCACTTTTCATGAAACTTGATTTCATCTAACAAGGTCTACCAACCCGCTAATGGGGTGATTTAGAGGAAAATATTTGAGACAAGGGCACACATGAGGTTGGACAGGTTTTCCGGTGATACTTAAAAAAAAAACTGTCAATCATTGTTGGAAACAATTATAAGAATCTTTCGTATCATGAGTCGCTTAATTTCAAATTCCATAGACACAATTTTTTTCTTATTTAAACTCGGCATAGCACGGTTCTCGTCGATTTTAATAAAATCCTAAATATTGTGCTCTTCAGGCATTGTTCACCCCAAAAAGCAGTGGTGGTGAAGTAATACAGGAAACCTGTCACTTTGTACCATGAACTAGAAAAGACAGGATTTCATGGCAAATTCCGCTGAAAGTTCTAACTGAGCTTTCTAATCATTCTTCATTAAAAATATTGTTTCGAAACGTTTAAGATTTTTCGTTGAGGTGCAAATTCAACAATGGTTAAACATTACACGAAACCTGTCGCATTGTACCATGAACCAGAAAGACAGTGTTCACGAAGAACGGCAAGATATACCGTACAATTCTTTTATGAATGGGATGAATTCGAGGAAAATATGAGACAACGTCCCATCATGGGACAATATTAGGTCAGTTGAACAGGACTTTGCGTGAAATGGGATGAATTAGACGATTTCGATTGTGTCATGGGACAAAATTAGAATGAACATCACTTTGTGTGAAATGTGACGATAGACGAAAAAACGATAAAAAGTCCTGTCATGGGACCTGGTTAGATAAAACTACACAAGACAAACTGTACTTTGAGTGAATCAAATGATCAGATGAAAAGCATGAATTGGGATGAGTTCGACCAAAAAAACGATAGAAATTCCTATCATGGCCCAGGTTAGATAAAACCGTACACAAGCCGATGAACTGCACTTTGTGGGAAATGGGATGAATTCGAAGAAAATGCGAGAAAGCGTCCTATCATGGGACAAGTTGGGTAAGAACTACACAAGATGAACAACATTAGTTGTTTGAAATGGGATGAATTAGGCGAAAATACGAGAGACAAGGGCACACATGAGGTTGGACAGGTTTTCCGGTGGTACTTTAAAAAAAACTGGAAACACCCCGAAAAGCAGTGGTGGTGAAGTAATACAGGAAACCTGTCACTTTGTACCATGAACTAGAAAAGACAGGGTTTCATGGCAAATCCCGCTGAAAGTTCTTACTGAGGTGCAAATTCAACAATGGTTAAACATTGTTGCACGCGCAGACGTTTGACCGCTGCGGTGTGGCGGAGGAGGCTATAAAAGCCTCAAACTCTTAAATTTAATAATTAAAAAAAAAAAGAACGCCATGAGTGGACTTTCCCAACGTCATCCCCCAGCTGCTTGCATCCTCCATGAAGCCGGGTTTACTACAAGAAATAATTTATAGAAAAAGGAAATCGTTACTTATATATAGCTAGCTAGGATCAGCTGGTTTTGCGGCCAACCTGTTTATTTGATTTCTAAAACCAAAAATTTGTAAATTTCCAATATCAGAACATTCAATTTTCTGACCTTTTTTCACTTGATTTTTGAAATGCCATTACTCGTTCTCTCAGAAATGGTAGCGTGATTATCATAGAAAACAGAATTCGTCAATCGTACAATATCCACGTACGGGAATGGGTCTAATACTTTCTCACTTTACAAGAGGATCTATCATTCGCTTTAACCGGAAGAACCTATTCCTTTGCATGGATGGGATTTTTCCGAGGGGAGGTAGAGTGGTGCCAAAATATATCTTCACTGGAAAACCCACCACCGGACGGGAAATATTATAGCGTTGAAGAAATCAGAAGATACTAGCTCTGAGAGAACGACATTTCTGATTTTTCATATCCAACATCTCGATTTTGAGTGTGTTTTTGGAGTCGCACGTTTGAAATCTGATTTCAAATTGAATGAATTATTGATATTTGATTTCTGACATCTGGTTCTAAAATAGTTTATTTCAATGTTTGCTTATTTTTCGTTTTAGAATATTAAGAAATGGATTGCCCGCAAACAGAGCTGATTCGATCTTTAGGAGACTATGCTCGCGTAATTCCTCCTCAATTCAGTGTCAGGTTAAAATAACACTCACCACATGTACTGTGACCATGAAGTCATTGAAATACTCCGGCGTGTCGGACTTTCATCTCAGTGTAATTGACGAAGTGTCAGTTAAAGGCTGCCGCCAAACGGAACACTTCCACAGACGCGGAGACACTCCAGAACTTTAACTCTTTAAAACTGATCTTGCTATCAGTCCCTTCCTAGAAAGAATATTATTAGTAACTTTATTAATGTGTCTACATTCTAGTACCCTGGATACCACACTGAGCTTCCCCTGCGAAAAGTTATAAGGCGAAGTCGAAGCCCCCTACCCCCTACCCCCCAATTTTGGGTCGGACATGACAGTACGACCACCCAGGTCTCAAAACCCTGACACTATTTCAGATCAGAAGATTTCCAACCCCTTTTTCAGACTCGTAGTTTATTCCATAACAAGATATTAAAATGTGAGGTCTCGTACTTCTATGTGAAGATCATACCCTATTCTAGACTACAGATGCGCAATTTATGACCCTATCCCTTTTTCAGACTCGTAGTCTATTCCATAACAAGATATTAAAATGTGAGGTCTCGTACTTCTATGTGAAGATCATACCCTATTCTAGACTACAGATGCGCAATTTATGACCCTATTCCTCCCTATTCTAGGGCGTGAAGTGCCTTGTAAAAGCGTACGAGTTCCCACTGCATGGTTGTTTAAATGGTGAAAACCTATTATCCTGGTATAAGTTAATATTGCATACTGAGTATTAATATCGGCTCGGTGTATATATTCAAACTAAATTGAATGGATATTTTATTTGTTCAACACTTTTCTGATCAATTAATTCGATTGGTTTGGTTACTGAAACAGTATCGACTGAAATGCTGAGCAGATTTTTAGGTAATATAATAGATTTTGGCCATGCGTCTACAGATCAATTGAAAGTATCCTGCTTCCAGTGCAGAGGTTTTTTCATCTTTTCTCGGCTTTTCCATGGCAGTTTGATTATGCTGTTATAGTACAGTTGAGTACGATTAGACACGCCGAGTAAAACGGCAGCATGGGACTTTATTGATTATGCATGTACACAACGTATTGAGAATTTGACTACAAGGAGGCATCTAGATTTACGATTTATATCAAGTTGTATAATTTCACCTCACCTTTAAAAGATGGCTTACCGCCGCTTGATGTAAATGAATATGACCGTCGTCTAATTCCATCTATATCGAAAACGAACAAGAAGTATTATAAGTCTAAAATAAAAGTCTTCTGAATTTGAAATTTGAGTAACAGATAAATTCATTGGCACAGCTGAATTGACTCACAATCGAATACTGACTTATGTTCGTATTAGAGTAGGATATTGAATGTACTTCACTGTTGGTGAAACTGTGATCAGTAGTGAACAGTGAAAGAGCTAAAGAACAAATCGGTTTTTATACCGGGCACCCTGGTATTGCATTTCAATCTATCAATGAACACAGCGTGCGGCACATGTAGGACCGTTCATGTCAATCATTTACTCAACTTGTACATGAATATGTGCCTGCTTCGGGGCTTACTATATTTTGCTAAACGAAACGAAGTTGTATATTCTGAAGCACAGAGAGATGTAATTTGCGAAGTTATAATTTGTGAAGTTGTATTAGTAATTTGCGAAGTTCTTTTTTTCGTAGACCGCGTTCAAGGTTTATCATCCAGTTTCAAAAAAGTAAAAAAAAGTACATTGAATGTCATGGTTTGACAGCCACAACCTATTAAAATGTTTTTTTTAATGTATAAAATGAATGTAAACTGGCTTCAAATAAACTTTGCTTTTAAATATTAGTTGGTGTTGTCCCAGGTTGTCCGTTCAGATTTTATGTCGATCCGGTACATTTTAAGGGGTTTTGAGTGACGTTATATAAATTCAACAGAAAACACCAAGTAAAAAAAGGTACGTTTGAAGTTGAAGCCATAGGCATGTAAGTAATCACATTTCATATGTTATGAAGTCACAAACCGTGAGCTTGGCGCTAATTTATTTAATCAGTACTACAGAGAATATTAGCCTGGAGAAAGCTATATCCGTTCTGATTGAGCGTTCTTGTAACTGTTCGCATGCATAATTTCTTCCCCTGCAGACCGCAGACTTCCATGAACCGAGTCGAGCTGAATTTTCCTTCTGCCCTTCGTAATTGGTGCAGTACTCTTATTATACATCTCATTAAACTAGTTTGAAAAAGTTAACTCAGTAGTTGTAAAGAATGAACTAGTTAGAAATAAAAATTAACTGAAAACAAAAATTATCTGCAACATAAACACATACAATGTTTATCCCATGCAAGTATTTAAATTTGTGCCACAGTGTACTATAACATATGTAAATGGTACAGTACCGGCCAAACGTTTAACCATTACATGCGCAAACCAATTTCTACACACATTTGAATGTAATGCACCCACATACTACACAAGTGTATTACACTCAAATGCGTGTAGTTTTTCTTTGTTATGCGGTTATTGTCGGCACCACTGACTGCTTTATTTGGATTAAACACACAAACAATCAAAAATAGAAAACGACAGCACATCGAAGTGTGAACTTTATGGGAATATACCTTGGCGAACTAGTCGGCACCACTGAGTGCTTTATTTGGAAGTTAAACACACAATCAAATAAAAAACACATCGAACTGTGAGCTAGGCGAGCTAGCCATCGTGTAATATTGTGTATTCCCCACGCAAATTTAATGATGTTAATGAGTTATACAGGTGTGTGTACATGTAGTTCTGTGCATGTATTACACTCAATTAAGTTAATATTTGCTAACTAGTTCTTTTTTCAAACAGTTCTTAAATTTATGTTTAGTTAGAAATTTTATATTATTGTCAACTGAATTCCATATTTTAGGACCCTGAAAACGTATGTTAAATAATCCATAATTGGAAGATAATAAGAAGAGCTTGAAGCTAGTCGTGTATTGTAAGCGTGAACATTTGATAGTGGTATAGAAATATATTTGAAGACAGGTGGGAGAGTATTTGTGTGGAACTGGAACATAAATAATGCAGTATGAAAGAAAGTTAAATCATGTAGTTTCAGAATTTGAAGTTGACTAAACAAAGGGGTAGAATGTGCATCGTATTTAGAAAATGTAATGATACGAAGAGCCCTTTTTTGGAGGATGAAGAAAGGACGAATAGTAGTATGGTAGGTATTTCCCCAGATAAGGATACCATAGGTGAGGTAAGGATATATAAGTGAATAATACAAGTTAGTAAGAATAGGTAATTTTAAATAATATCGTAGTTTAGAGAGTACACCAATACTTCTGTTAATTTTTTTTGAAATTTGATGTATAAATGATTTCCAGTTTAGATTGCAGTCAATAAGTATTCCAAGATATTTCACTGTGTTCTCCTGCTTTATTGATTTGCCATTTAGTACCAATTTAATAGGATAGTTATTTTTTGTTGGTAAGGATGAAAAATTACAAAATTTGTTTTAGTAATATTTAAAGAAAGCTTATTTGAACATATCCAATTGTTTACCAGTTCTAGTTGTTCATTAATGATCATTTCCAGATTTTGCAAACTGTTATTGGTATAAAATAGATTGGTATCATCAGCAAAAATATGAAAGTCTAGAATTTTAGAGCTGTTAGATATATCATTGATATATAGCAAAAATAGAGTTGGTCCAAGCACTGAACCGTGTGGGACACCGCAAGGAATAATTCTCTCTTCAGATGATGTATTACCAATTTAATGGAATCCCTCTAATCCAATCATGTTCCAGCTTATGAATTAAGATGTGATGGTTAACTGTGTCAAAGGCTTTGCTAAAGTCAAGAAAAAGCCCACAAGAAGTAGTTCCCTTTTCAATAGCTTGTTGAATGTTATCAATTATAGAAAGGATTGCATGTGTTGTTGAATGTTTTGAACGAAAACCAAATTGTTTAGAGTATAATATATGTTGTTTTTCAAGATAATTGATTAAACGTTTGTAGCATTGTAGTAAGATTGTCAAAGTTTGCATTTAGACTCCTAATGTTGCAATGAATGGCAGACGCATCAGTTTAGGATGGAGAGAATTGTTTACCATACTTTGTATATAGTTTATGAATGTCCGTCTCGTTGGAAATATTCAAGGCTTCACTGTCATTATTTTTCCTTAAAAATATCTTACCCTGGCGGGTCCAAATGAAGTGAAAGTTGAGTTTCCTCTTTGCTCGTAGACAAGTCCAGAATAAGGCCTTATTTTTCTTAGTAAGACTTTCTGCAAGAAAAATTTTCCCTTCCACAGATCTTATGAAACCTAACTCTTTGATAGTCTTGTCTTTGAGAGCTTTTTCTTGCATTAAAATATTTGTCACGCAGCTACTGTCGTCACTCTGGAGCTAAGTGATCATAACATGGTTGGATGTGTTTGTATATTGAACTCTTTAAAATTTCGTCCACGTGTCATCACATGCCGTAATTACAGTAAATATTGTGCGACGGCTCTTAATGATGATCTGAAATCCGCCTCTTGGGACTGCATAACCCCCGATGACGTTAACAATGCGTGGGCCAACTTTAAAAACCACATCACTCAACCAAAGAAACATGGATATGACTTGCTGTAGTGATATATTTCTTGGCGATCAAGCTGCACTATAATTACTTAATACTTAGATAAATCATTGACTTTTAAAGAACACACCTAAATTATTCAGTGAGGTATCCAGTCAATTAGAGTTACTTAGAAGAATTAGATATAACCTTACAGTTCAGGCAGCGGAGAGAGTGTTTTAGTCAATGATATTGCCGAAATTAGATTACTGCGATATAGTATGGAATAACTTAGCTCCTACCAGATATGACGCAATAGGCCATTTTGACGATATTGCGCTCGCTTCTATTCTACTGATGCATGTGCAACATCGTAAAAATGGCCTATATCGGCGTGTAAGCGTCAAGACCTAACATCACTTAATACAGCCCCATAACACAGGAAAATATCACCCAATCGTATCTTCTTGGTAAATCACTCAATTACCAGCTAAATCCCAAACTTGTTACAATCGAGCACACCAAGTTAATACCATTTTCAGATAATCTTGAGAATTCTTTTTTTACCAAATAGTACCCAAAGTTGGTAAATAGTTTCTCCCATGAAAATACCAATTTTCGGATATATAATTTTGAAATTACCCACATTTTACCAAATAGGAGCATTATGCCATGTAAATGAAGGAAAATCACAGATTGTTAAAAATGTAACAAACATTTATTGAGAAAATAAGAAAATTGACTTTTTTGCTCTGACGAAGGAACATATAAGAAAGTGACCCTATACATGTCCAATTTCATGGTATCCATGAATTGGCAGAACATCATATGTCATGGTGTACCATGACATGTATTGTGTCATGGTGTACCATGACATATTTAAGATGTGTTATTGAGATACAGCCGACTCAGTTCTGAACAGTGTCTCATCTGAAGCTACAGATTTCGGCTTTAGGAATTAGGAAGTGTTATTATACGACATTCAGCACGACATTCAGTGACTATGTTATTTTAGTGAGACACAGCCGACTCAGTTCTGAAGTCTCATCTGAAGCTATAGACTTCGGCTTTAAGATTTGGGATGTGGATTAATCGACATTCAGTATGTTATTTAGTGAGACAGCCGACTCAGTTCTAAACTCAAAGGCAGCTTTACGGCGTGTACAGACTTCAGCTTTAGGCTTAAAGTTCTAATCGCATCGCGAACAGAAAAGCTTCGGTCAGCCAGTATGGATACATTAGTTTTGGCTTCAGCCGATCGACTCAGTTCTGCCAGGGTTTGTAGCTTCAATAGACTTAGATTCTGCTAGGGTTTGTAGCTTCAATAGACTTAGATCTGAAATTAAATTTATGTTCGCCGTGCAATTACGAAAAGCTCACTTCATGAAGTGAAAATGCTTTTAGGTAAAACTACATTTTTGGGATGAATTCGATGAAAATATGAGAACAAATTATATCATGGGACAAGGTTTAGGACTGAAACAGCACATTTCACCTCAAAATCAGTGGTTGTGTACAATAGCACTAGGTTCATTGTACTTTTGAGCTTGGTTAGGGCCCATACAAGGTTGAACAGGAAACTGAAACACAGCAGCTTTTTTTTCTTATTATATATACGGTTCTCATCTTATCTCAGTTTTTAGCACGGTGCTCATGGATTCTAAATATTGTGCTCTTCAGGTATTTTTCACCCCGTAAAGCAGTGGTGGTAAAACAATACAGGAAACCTGTCACTTTGTACCATGAACTAGAAAAGACAGAGTTTCATGGCAAATCCCGCTGAAAGTTCTTACTGAGCTTTCTGATCATTCTTCATTAAAAATATTATTTTGAAACGTTTAAGATTTTTCGTTGAGGTGCAAATTCAACAATGGTTAAACATTACACGAAACCTGTCACTTTGTACCATGGACCAGAAAGACATTGTTCACGAAGAACGGCAATATATACCTTACGATTTTACGTGAATGGGATGAATTCGAGGAAAATACGTACGAGAAAACGTCCTATCATCGGACAATATTCGGTAAAACTACACAAGATGAACCGCATTTACTGAAATCGGATGAATGAGAATATTAGGTAAAACTACACAAGATGAACAGCACTTTGCGTGAAATGGGACGAGATAGACGAAAAAACGATAAAAAGTCCTATCATGGGACCGGGTTAGATAAAACTACACAACATGAACTGCACTTTGAGTGAATCAAATGGGATGAAATAAACGAAAATACGAGAAAACGTCCGATTAGATGAAAAGCATTTTGCTTGAAATGGGATGAGTAGTCGACAAAAAAACGATAGAAATTCCTATCATGGACCAGGTTAGATAAAACCGTACACACGATGAACTGTACTTTGTGGGAAATGGGATGAATTCGAAGAAAATGCGAGAAAGCGTCCTATCATGGGACAAGATTGGGTAAGAACTACACAAGATGAACAACATTAGTTGTTTGAAATGGGATGAATTAGGCGAAAATACGAAAGGAAATCTATCATAGGACATGATTAGTGAAATATACACAAGGCACACAGCACTTTTCATGAAACTTGATTTCATCTAACAAGGTCTACCAACCCGCTAATGGGGTGATTTAGAGGAAAATATTTGAGACAAGGGCACACATGAGGTTGGACAGGTTTTCCGGTGATACTTAAAAAAAAAACTGTCAATCATTGTTGGAAACAATTATAAGAATCTTTCGTATCATGAGTCGCTTAATTTCAAATTCCATAGACACAATTTTTTTCTTATTTAAACTCGGCATAGCACGGTTCTCGTCGATTTTAATAAAATCCTAAATATTGTGCTCTTCAGGCATTGTTCACCCCAAAAAGCAGTGGTGGTGAAGTAATACAGGAAACCTGTCACTTTGTACCATGAACTAGAAAAGACAGGATTTCATGGCAAATTCCGCTGAAAGTTCTAACTGAGCTTTCTAATCATTCTTCATTAAAAATATTGTTTCGAAACGTTTAAGATTTTTCGTTGAGGTGCAAATTCAACAATGGTTAAACATTACACGAAACCTGTCGCATTGTACCATGAACCAGAAAGACAGTGTTCACGAAGAACGGCAAGATATACCGTACAATTCTTTTATGAATGGGATGAATTCGAGGAAAATATGAGACAACGTCCCATCATGGGACAATATTAGGTCAGTTGAACAGGACTTTGCGTGAAATGGGATGAATTAGACGATTTCGATTGTGTCATGGGACAAAATTAGAATGAACATCACTTTGTGTGAAATGTGACGATAGACGAAAAAACGATAAAAAGTCCTGTCATGGGACCTGGTTAGATAAAACTACACAAGACAAACTGTACTTTGAGTGAATCAAATGATCAGATGAAAAGCATGAATTGGGATGAGTTCGACCAAAAAAACGATAGAAATTCCTATCATGGCCCAGGTTAGATAAAACCGTACACAAGCCGATGAACTGCACTTTGTGGGAAATGGGATGAATTCGAAGAAAATGCGAGAAAGCGTCCTATCATGGGACAAGTTGGGTAAGAACTACACAAGATGAACAACATTAGTTGTTTGAAATGGGATGAATTAGGCGAAAATACGAGAGACAAGGGCACACATGAGGTTGGACAGGTTTTCCGGTGGTACTTTAAAAAAAACTGGAAACACCCCGAAAAGCAGTGGTGGTGAAGTAATACAGGAAACCTGTCACTTTGTACCATGAACTAGAAAAGACAGGGTTTCATGGCAAATCCCGCTGAAAGTTCTTACTGAGGTGCAAATTCAACAATGGTTAAACATTGTTGCACGCGCAGACGTTTGACCGCTGCGGTGTGGCGGAGGAGGCTATAAAAGCCTCAAACTCTTAAATTTAATAATTAAAAAAAAAAAGAACGCCATGAGTGGACTTTCCCAACGTCATCCCCCAGCTGCTTGCATCCTCCATGAAGCCGGGTTTACTACAAGAAATAATTTATAGAAAAAGGAAATCGTTACTTATATATAGCTAGCTAGGATCAGCTGGTTTTGCGGCCAACCTGTTTATTTGATTTCTAAAACCAAAAATTTGTAAATTTCCAATATCAGAACATTCAATTTTCTGACCTTTTTTCACTTGATTTTTGAAATGCCATTACTCGTTCTCTCAGAAATGGTAGCGTGATTATCATAGAAAACAGAATTCGTCAATCGTACAATATCCACGTACGGGAATGGGTCTAATACTTTCTCACTTTACAAGAGGATCTATCATTCGCTTTAACCGGAAGAACCTATTCCTTTGCATGGATGGGATTTTTCCGAGGGGAGGTAGAGTGGTGCCAAAATATATCTTCACTGGAAAACCCACCACCGGACGGGAAATATTATAGCGTTGAAGAAATCAGAAGATACTAGCTCTGAGAGAACGACATTTCTGATTTTTCATATCCAACATCTCGATTTTGAGTGTGTTTTTGGAGTCGCACGTTTGAAATCTGATTTCAAATTGAATGAATTATTGATATTTGATTTCTGACATCTGGTTCTAAAATAGTTTATTTCAATGTTTGCTTATTTTTCGTTTTAGAATATTAAGAAATGGATTGCCCGCAAACAGAGCTGATTCGATCTTTAGGAGACTATGCTCGCGTAATTCCTCCTCAATTCAGTGTCAGGTTAAAATAACACTCACCACATGTACTGTGACCATGAAGTCATTGAAATACTCCGGCGTGTCGGACTTTCATCTCAGTGTAATTGACGAAGTGTCAGTTAAAGGCTGCCGCCAAACGGAACACTTCCACAGACGCGGAGACACTCCAGAACTTTAACTCTTTAAAACTGATCTTGCTATCAGTCCCTTCCTAGAAAGAATATTATTAGTAACTTTATTAATGTGTCTACATTCTAGTACCCTGGATACCACACTGAGCTTCCCCTGCGAAAAGTTATAAGGCGAAGTCGAAGCCCCCTACCCCCTACCCCCCAATTTTGGGTCGGACATGACAGTACGACCACCCAGGTCTCAAAACCCTGACACTATTTCAGATCAGAAGATTTCCAACCCCTTTTTCAGACTCGTAGTTTATTCCATAACAAGATATTAAAATGTGAGGTCTCGTACTTCTATGTGAAGATCATACCCTATTCTAGACTACAGATGCGCAATTTATGACCCTATCCCTTTTTCAGACTCGTAGTCTATTCCATAACAAGATATTAAAATGTGAGGTCTCGTACTTCTATGTGAAGATCATACCCTATTCTAGACTACAGATGCGCAATTTATGACCCTATTCCTCCCTATTCTAGGGCGTGAAGTGCCTTGTAAAAGCGTACGAGTTCCCACTGCATGGTTGTTTAAATGGTGAAAACCTATTATCCTGGTATAAGTTAATATTGCATACTGAGTATTAATATCGGCTCGGTGTATATATTCAAACTAAATTGAATGGATATTTTATTTGTTCAACACTTTTCTGATCAATTAATTCGATTGGTTTGGTTACTGAAACAGTATCGACTGAAATGCTGAGCAGATTTTTAGGTAATATAATAGATTTTGGCCATGCGTCTACAGATCAATTGAAAGTATCCTGCTTCCAGTGCAGAGGTTTTTTCATCTTTTCTCGGCTTTTCCATGGCAGTTTGATTATGCTGTTATAGTACAGTTGAGTACGATTAGACACGCCGAGTAAAACGGCAGCATGGGACTTTATTGATTATGCATGTACACAACGTATTGAGAATTTGACTACAAGGAGGCATCTAGATTTACGATTTATATCAAGTTGTATAATTTCACCTCACCTTTAAAAGATGGCTTACCGCCGCTTGATGTAAATGAATATGACCGTCGTCTAATTCCATCTATATCGAAAACGAACAAGAAGTATTATAAGTCTAAAATAAAAGTCTTCTGAATTTGAAATTTGAGTAACAGATAAATTCATTGGCACAGCTGAATTGACTCACAATCGAATACTGACTTATGTTCGTATTAGAGTAGGATATTGAATGTACTTCACTGTTGGTGAAACTGTGATCAGTAGTGAACAGTGAAAGAGCTAAAGAACAAATCGGTTTTTATACCGGGCACCCTGGTATTGCATTTCAATCTATCAATGAACACAGCGTGCGGCACATGTAGGACCGTTCATGTCAATCATTTACTCAACTTGTACATGAATATGTGCCTGCTTCGGGGCTTACTATATTTTGCTAAACGAAACGAAGTTGTATATTCTGAAGCACAGAGAGATGTAATTTGCGAAGTTATAATTTGTGAAGTTGTATTAGTAATTTGCGAAGTTCTTTTTTTCGTAGACCGCGTTCAAGGTTTATCATCCAGTTTCAAAAAAGTAAAAAAAAGTACATTGAATGTCATGGTTTGACAGCCACAACCTATTAAAATGTTTTTTTTAATGTATAAAATGAATGTAAACTGGCTTCAAATAAACTTTGCTTTTAAATATTAGTTGGTGTTGTCCCAGGTTGTCCGTTCAGATTTTATGTCGATCCGGTACATTTTAAGGGGTTTTGAGTGACGTTATATAAATTCAACAGAAAACACCAAGTAAAAAAAGGTACGTTTGAAGTTGAAGCCATAGGCATGTAAGTAATCACATTTCATATGTTATGAAGTCACAAACCGTGAGCTTGGCGCTAATTTATTTAATCAGTACTACAGAGAATATTAGCCTGGAGAAAGCTATATCCGTTCTGATTGAGCGTTCTTGTAACTGTTCGCATGCATAATTTCTTCCCCTGCAGACCGCAGACTTCCATGAACCGAGTCGAGCTGAATTTTCCTTCTGCCCTTCGTAATTGGTGCAGTACTCTTATTATACATCTCATTAAACTAGTTTGAAAAAGTTAACTCAGTAGTTGTAAAGAATGAACTAGTTAGAAATAAAAATTAACTGAAAACAAAAATTATCTGCAACATAAACACATACAATGTTTATCCCATGCAAGTATTTAAATTTGTGCCACAGTGTACTATAACATATGTAAATGGTACAGTACCGGCCAAACGTTTAACCATTACATGCGCAAACCAATTTCTACACACATTTGAATGTAATGCACCCACATACTACACAAGTGTATTACACTCAAATGCGTGTAGTTTTTCTTTGTTATGCGGTTATTGTCGGCACCACTGACTGCTTTATTTGGATTAAACACACAAACAATCAAAAATAGAAAACGACAGCACATCGAAGTGTGAACTTTATGGGAATATACCTTGGCGAACTAGTCGGCACCACTGAGTGCTTTATTTGGAAGTTAAACACACAATCAAATAAAAAACACATCGAACTGTGAGCTAGGCGAGCTAGCCATCGTGTAATATTGTGTATTCCCCACGCAAATTTAATGATGTTAATGAGTTATACAGGTGTGTGTACATGTAGTTCTGTGCATGTATTACACTCAATTAAGTTAATATTTGCTAACTAGTTCTTTTTTCAAACAGTTCTTAAATTTATGTTTAGTTAGAAATTTTATATTATTGTCAACTGAATTCCATATTTTAGGACCCTGAAAACGTATGTTAAATAATCCATAATTGGAAGATAATAAGAAGAGCTTGAAGCTAGTCGTGTATTGTAAGCGTGAACATTTGATAGTGGTATAGAAATATATTTGAAGACAGGTGGGAGAGTATTTGTGTGGAACTGGAACATAAATAATGCAGTATGAAAGAAAGTTAAATCATGTAGTTTCAGAATTTGAAGTTGACTAAACAAAGGGGTAGAATGTGCATCGTATTTAGAAAATGTAATGATACGAAGAGCCCTTTTTTGGAGGATGAAGAAAGGACGAATAGTAGTATGGTAGGTATTTCCCCAGATAAGGATACCATAGGTGAGGTAAGGATATATAAGTGAATAATACAAGTTAGTAAGAATAGGTAATTTTAAATAATATCGTAGTTTAGAGAGTACACCAATACTTCTGTTAATTTTTTTTGAAATTTGATGTATAAATGATTTCCAGTTTAGATTGCAGTCAATAAGTATTCCAAGATATTTCACTGTGTTCTCCTGCTTTATTGATTTGCCATTTAGTACCAATTTAATAGGATAGTTATTTTTTGTTGGTAAGGATGAAAAATTACAAAATTTGTTTTAGTAATATTTAAAGAAAGCTTATTTGAACATATCCAATTGTTTACCAGTTCTAGTTGTTCATTAATGATCATTTCCAGATTTTGCAAACTGTTATTGGTATAAAATAGATTGGTATCATCAGCAAAAATATGAAAGTCTAGAATTTTAGAGCTGTTAGATATATCATTGATATATAGCAAAAATAGAGTTGGTCCAAGCACTGAACCGTGTGGGACACCGCAAGGAATAATTCTCTCTTCAGATGATGTATTACCAATTTAATGGAATCCCTCTAATCCAATCATGTTCCAGCTTATGAATTAAGATGTGATGGTTAACTGTGTCAAAGGCTTTGCTAAAGTCAAGAAAAAGCCCACAAGAAGTAGTTCCCTTTTCAATAGCTTGTTGAATGTTATCAATTATAGAAAGGATTGCATGTGTTGTTGAATGTTTTGAACGAAAACCAAATTGTTTAGAGTATAATATATGTTGTTTTTCAAGATAATTGATTAAACGTTTGTAGCATTGTAGTAAGATTGTCAAAGTTTGCATTTAGACTCCTAATGTTGCAATGAATGGCAGACGCATCAGTTTAGGATGGAGAGAATTGTTTACCATACTTTGTATATAGTTTATGAATGTCCGTCTCGTTGGAAATATTCAAGGCTTCACTGTCATTATTTTTCCTTAAAAATATCTTACCCTGGCGGGTCCAAATGAAGTGAAAGTTGAGTTTCCTCTTTGCTCGTAGACAAGTCCAGAATAAGGCCTTATTTTTCTTAGTAAGACTTTCTGCAAGAAAAATTTTCCCTTCCACAGATCTTATGAAACCTAACTCTTTGATAGTCTTGTCTTTGAGAGCTTTTCTTGCATTAAAATATTTGTCACGCAGCTACTGTCGTCACTCTGGAGCTAAGTGATCATAACATGGTTGGATGTGTTTGTATATTGAACTCTTTAAAATTTCGTCCACGTGTCATCACATGCCGTAATTACAGTAAATATTGTGCGACGGCTCTTAATGATGATCTGAAATCCGCCTCTTGGGACTGCATAACCCCCGATGACGTTAACAATGCGTGGGCCAACTTTAAAAACCACATCACTCAACCAAAGAAACATGGATATGACTTGCTGTAGTGATATATTTCTTGGCGATCAAGCTGCACTATAATTACTTAATACTTAGATAAATCATTGACTTTTAAAGAACACACCTAAATTATTCAGTGAGGTATCCAGTCAATTAGAGTTACTTAGAAGAATTAGATATAACCTTACAGTTCAGGCAGCGGAGAGAGTGTTTTAGTCAATGATATTGCCGAAATTAGATTACTGCGATATAGTATGGAATAACTTAGCTCCTACCAGATATGACGCAATAGGCCATTTTGACGATATTGCGCTCGCTTCTATTCTACTGATGCATGTGCAACATCGTAAAAATGGCCTATATCGGCGTGTAAGCGTCAAGACCTAACATCACTTAATACAGCCCCATAACACAGGAAAATATCACCCAATCGTATCTTCTTGGTAAATCACTCAATTACCAGCTAAATCCCAAACTTGTTACAATCGAGCACACCAAGTTAATACCATTTTCAGATAATCTTGAGAATTCTTTTTTTACCAAATAGTACCCAAAGTTGGTAAATAGTTTCTCCCATGAAAATACCAATTTTCGGATATATAATTTTGAAATTACCCACATTTTACCAAATAGGAGCATTATGCCATGTAAATGAAGGAAAATCACAGATTGTTAAAAATGTAACAAACATTTATTGAGAAAATAAGAAAATTGACTTTTTTGCTCTGACGAAGGAACATATAAGAAAGTGACCCTATACATGTCCAATTTCATGGTATCCATGAATTGGCAGAACATCATATGTCATGGTGTACCATGACATGTATTGTGTCATGGTGTACCATGACATATTTAAGATGTGTTATTGAGATACAGCCGACTCAGTTCTGAACAGTGTCTCATCTGAAGCTACAGATTTCGGCTTTAGGAATTAGGAAGTGTTATTATACGACATTCAGCACGACATTCAGTGACTATGTTATTTTAGTGAGACACAGCCGACTCAGTTCTGAAGTCTCATCTGAAGCTATAGACTTCGGCTTTAAGATTTGGGATGTGGATTAATCGACATTCAGTATGTTATTTAGTGAGACAGCCGACTCAGTTCTAAACTCAAAGGCAGCTTTACGGCGTGTACAGACTTCAGCTTTAGGCTTAAAGTTCTAATCGCATCGCGAACAGAAAAGCTTCGGTCAGCCAGTATGGATACATTAGTTTTGGCTTCAGCCGATCGACTCAGTTCTGCCAGGGTTTGTAGCTTCAATAGACTTAGATTCTGCTAGGGTTTGTAGCTTCAATAGACTTAGATCTGAAATTAAATTTATGTTCGCCGTGCAATTACGAAAAGCTCACTTCATGAAGTGAAAATGCTTTTAGGTAAAACTACATTTTTGGGATGAATTCGATGAAAATATGAGAACAAATTATATCATGGGACAAGGTTTAGGACTGAAACAGCACATTTCACCTCAAAATCAGTGGTTGTGTACAATAGCACTAGGTTCATTGTACTTTTGAGCTTGGTTAGGGCCCATACAAGGTTGAACAGGAAACTGAAACACAGCAGCTTTTTTTTCTTATTATATATACGGTTCTCATCTTATCTCAGTTTTTAGCACGGTGCTCATGGATTCTAAATATTGTGCTCTTCAGGTATTTTTCACCCCGTAAAGCAGTGGTGGTAAAACAATACAGGAAACCTGTCACTTTGTACCATGAACTAGAAAAGACAGAGTTTCATGGCAAATCCCGCTGAAAGTTCTTACTGAGCTTTCTGATCATTCTTCATTAAAAATATTATTTTGAAACGTTTAAGATTTTTCGTTGAGGTGCAAATTCAACAATGGTTAAACATTACACGAAACCTGTCACTTTGTACCATGGACCAGAAAGACATTGTTCACGAAGAACGGCAATATATACCTTACGATTTTACGTGAATGGGATGAATTCGAGGAAAATACGTACGAGAAAACGTCCTATCATCGGACAATATTCGGTAAAACTACACAAGATGAACCGCATTTACTGAAATCGGATGAATGAGAATATTAGGTAAAACTACACAAGATGAACAGCACTTTGCGTGAAATGGGACGAGATAGACGAAAAAACGATAAAAAGTCCTATCATGGGACCGGGTTAGATAAAACTACACAACATGAACTGCACTTTGAGTGAATCAAATGGGATGAAATAAACGAAAATACGAGAAAACGTCCGATTAGATGAAAAGCATTTTGCTTGAAATGGGATGAGTAGTCGACAAAAAAACGATAGAAATTCCTATCATGGACCAGGTTAGATAAAACCGTACACACGACGAACTGTACTTTGTGGGAAATGGGATGAATTCGAAGAAAATGCGAGAAAGCGTCCTATCATGGGACAAGATTGGGTAAGAACTACACAAGATGAACAACATTAGTTGTTTGAAATGGGATGAATTAGGCGAAAATACGAAAGGAAATCTATCATAGGACATGATTAGTGAAATATACACAAGGCACACAGCACTTTTCATGAAACTTGATTTCATCTAACAAGGTCTACCAACCCGCTAATGGGGTGATTTAGAGGAAAATATTTGAGACAAGGGCACACATGAGGTTGGACAGGTTTTCCGGTGATACTTAAAAAAAAAACTGTCAATCATTGTTGGAAACAATTATAAGAATCTTTCGTATCATGAGTCGCTTAATTTCAAATTCCATAGACACAATTTTTTTCTTATTTAAACTCGGCATAGCACGGTTCTCGTCGATTTTAATAAAATCCTAAATATTGTGCTCTTCAGGCATTGTTCACCCCAAAAAGCAGTGGTGGTGAAGTAATACAGGAAACCTGTCACTTTGTACCATGAACTAGAAAAGACAGGATTTCATGGCAAATTCCGCTGAAAGTTCTAACTGAGCTTTCTAATCATTCTTCATTAAAAATATTGTTTCGAAACGTTTAAGATTTTTCGTTGAGGTGCAAATTCAACAATGGTTAAACATTACACGAAACCTGTCGCATTGTACCATGAACCAGAAAGACAGTGTTCACGAAGAACGGCAAGATATACCGTACAATTCTTTTATGAATGGGATGAATTCGAGGAAAATATGAGACAACGTCCCATCATGGGACAATATTAGGTCAGTTGAACAGGACTTTGCGTGAAATGGGATGAATTAGACGATTTCGATTGTGTCATGGGACAAAATTAGAATGAACATCACTTTGTGTGAAATGTGACGATAGACGAAAAAACGATAAAAAGTCCTGTCATGGGACCTGGTTAGATAAAACTACACAAGACAAACTGTACTTTGAGTGAATCAAATGATCAGATGAAAAGCATGAATTGGGATGAGTTCGACCAAAAAAACGATAGAAATTCCTATCATGGCCCAGGTTAGATAAAACCGTACACAAGCCGATGAACTGCACTTTGTGGGAAATGGGATGAATTCGAAGAAAATGCGAGAAAGCGTCCTATCATGGAACAAGTTGGGTAAGAACTACACAAGATGAACAACATTAGTTGTTTGAAATGGGATGAATTAGGCGAAAATACGAGAGACAAGGGCACACATGAGGTTGGACAGGTTTTCCGGTGGTACTTTTAAAAAAACTGGAAACACCCCGAAAAGCAGTGGTGGTGAAGTAATACAGGAAACCTGTCACTTTGTACCATGAACTAGAAAAGACAGGGTTTCATGGCAAATCCCGCTGAAAGTTCTTACTGAGGTGCAAATTCAACAATGGTTAAACATTGTTGCACGCGCAGACGTTTGACCGCTGCGGTGTGGCGGAGGAGGCTATAAAAGCCTCAAACTCTTAAATTTAATAATTAAAAAAAAAAAGAACGCCATGAGTGGACTTTCCCAACGTCATCCCCCAGCTGCTTGCATCCTCCATGAAGCCGGGTTTACTACAAGAAATAATTTATAGAAAAAGGAAATCGTTACTTATATATAGCTAGCTAGGATCAGCTGGTTTTGCGGCCAACCTGTTTATTTGATTTCTAAAACCAAAAATTTGTAAATTTCCAATATCAGAACATTCAATTTTCTGACCTTTTTTCACTTGATTTTTGAAATGCCATTACTCGTTCTCTCAGAAATGGTAGCGTGATTATCATAGAAAACAGAATTCGTCAATCGTACAATATCCACGTACGGGAATGGGTCTAATACTTTCTCACTTTACAAGAGGATCTATCATTCGCTTTAACCGGAAGAACCTATTCCTTTGCATGGATGGGATTTTTCCGAGGGGAGGTAGAGTGGTGCCAAAATATATCTTCACTGGAAAACCCACCACCGGACGGGAAATATTATAGCGTTGAAGAAATCAGAAGATACTAGCTCTGAGAGAACGACATTTCTGATTTTTCATATCCAACATCTCGATTTTGAGTGTGTTTTTGGAGTCGCACGTTTGAAATCTGATTTCAAATTGAATGAATTATTGATATTTGATTTCTGACATCTGGTTCTAAAATAGTTTATTTCAATGTTTGCTTATTTTTCGTTTTAGAATATTAAGAAATGGATTGCCCGCAAACAGAGCTGATTCGATCTTTAGGAGACTATGCTCGCGTAATTCCTCCTCAATTCAGTGTCAGGTTAAAATAACACTCACCACATGTACTGTGACCATGAAGTCATTGAAATACTCCGGCGTGTCGGACTTTCATCTCAGTGTAATTGACGAAGTGTCAGTTAAAGGCTGCCGCCAAACGGAACACTTCCACAGACGCGGAGACACTCCAGAACTTTAACTCTTTAAAACTGATCTTGCTATCAGTCCCTTCCTAGAAAGAATATTATTAGTAACTTTATTAATGTGTCTACATTCTAGTACCCTGGATACCACACTGAGCTTCCCCTGCGAAAAGTTATAAGGCGAAGTCGAAGCCCCCTACCCCCTACCCCCCAATTTTGGGTCGGACATGACAGTACGACCACCCAGGTCTCAAAACCCTGACACTATTTCAGATCAGAAGATTTCCAACCCCTTTTTCAGACTCGTAGTTTATTCCATAACAAGATATTAAAATGTGAGGTCTCGTACTTCTATGTGAAGATCATACCCTATTCTAGACTACAGATGCGCAATTTATGACCCTATCCCTTTTTCAGACTCGTAGTCTATTCCATAACAAGATATTAAAATGTGAGGTCTCGTACTTCTATGTGAAGATCATACCCTATTCTAGACTACAGATGCGCAATTTATGACCCTATTCCTCCCTATTCTAGGGCGTGAAGTGCCTTGTAAAAGCGTACGAGTTCCCACTGCATGGTTGTTTAAATGGTGAAAACCTATTATCCTGGTATAAGTTAATATTGCATACTGAGTATTAATATCGGCTCGGTGTATATATTCAAACTAAATTGAATGGATATTTTATTTGTTCAACACTTTTCTGATCAATTAATTCGATTGGTTTGGTTACTGAAACAGTATCGACTGAAATGCTGAGCAGATTTTTAGGTAATATAATAGATTTTGGCCATGCGTCTACAGATCAATTGAAAGTATCCTGCTTCCAGTGCAGAGGTTTTTTCATCTTTTCTCGGCTTTTCCATGGCAGTTTGATTATGCTGTTATAGTACAGTTGAGTACGATTAGACACGCCGAGTAAAACGGCAGCATGGGACTTTATTGATTATGCATGTACACAACGTATTGAGAATTTGACTACAAGGAGGCATCTAGATTTACGATTTATATCAAGTTGTATAATTTCACCTCACCTTTAAAAGATGGCTTACCGCCGCTTGATGTAAATGAATATGACCGTCGTCTAATTCCATCTATATCGAAAACGAACAAGAAGTATTATAAGTCTAAAATAAAAGTCTTCTGAATTTGAAATTTGAGTAACAGATAAATTCATTGGCACAGCTGAATTGACTCACAATCGAATACTGACTTATGTTCGTATTAGAGTAGGATATTGAATGTACTTCACTGTTGGTGAAACTGTGATCAGTAGTGAACAGTGAAAGAGCTAAAGAACAAATCGGTTTTTATACCGGGCACCCTGGTATTGCATTTCAATCTATCAATGAACACAGCGTGCGGCACATGTAGGACCGTTCATGTCAATCATTTACTCAACTTGTACATGAATATGTGCCTGCTTCGGGGCTTACTATATTTTGCTAAACGAAACGAAGTTGTATATTCTGAAGCACAGAGAGATGTAATTTGCGAAGTTATAATTTGTGAAGTTGTATTAGTAATTTGCGAAGTTCTTTTTTTCGTAGACCGCGTTCAAGGTTTATCATCCAGTTTCAAAAAAGTAAAAAAAAGTACATTGAATGTCATGGTTTGACAGCCACAACCTATTAAAATGTTTTTTTTAATGTATAAAATGAATGTAAACTGGCTTCAAATAAACTTTGCTTTTAAATATTAGTTGGTGTTGTCCCAGGTTGTCCGTTCAGATTTTATGTCGATCCGGTACATTTTAAGGGGTTTTGAGTGACGTTATATAAATTCAACAGAAAACACCAAGTAAAAAAAGGTACGTTTGAAGTTGAAGCCATAGGCATGTAAGTAATCACATTTCATATGTTATGAAGTCACAAACCGTGAGCTTGGCGCTAATTTATTTAATCAGTACTACAGAGAATATTAGCCTGGAGAAAGCTATATCCGTTCTGATTGAGCGTTCTTGTAACTGTTCGCATGCATAATTTCTTCCCCTGCAGACCGCAGACTTCCATGAACCGAGTCGAGCTGAATTTTCCTTCTGCCCTTCGTAATTGGTGCAGTACTCTTATTATACATCTCATTAAACTAGTTTGAAAAAGTTAACTCAGTAGTTGTAAAGAATGAACTAGTTAGAAATAAAAATTAACTGAAAACAAAAATTATCTGCAACATAAACACATACAATGTTTATCCCATGCAAGTATTTAAATTTGTGCCACAGTGTACTATAACATATGTAAATGGTACAGTACCGGCCAAACGTTTAACCATTACATGCGCAAACCAATTTCTACACACATTTGAATGTAATGCACCCACATACTACACAAGTGTATTACACTCAAATGCGTGTAGTTTTTCTTTGTTATGCGGTTATTGTCGGCACCACTGACTGCTTTATTTGGATTAAACACACAAACAATCAAAAATAGAAAACGACAGCACATCGAAGTGTGAACTTTATGGGAATATACCTTGGCGAACTAGTCGGCACCACTGAGTGCTTTATTTGGAAGTTAAACACACAATCAAATAAAAAACACATCGAACTGTGAGCTAGGCGAGCTAGCCATCGTGTAATATTGTGTATTCCCCACGCAAATTTAATGATGTTAATGAGTTATACAGGTGTGTGTACATGTAGTTCTGTGCATGTATTACACTCAATTAAGTTAATATTTGCTAACTAGTTCTTTTTTCAAACAGTTCTTAAATTTATGTTTAGTTAGAAATTTTATATTATTGTCAACTGAATTCCATATTTTAGGACCCTGAAAACGTATGTTAAATAATCCATAATTGGAAGATAATAAGAAGAGCTTGAAGCTAGTCGTGTATTGTAAGCGTGAACATTTGATAGTGGTATAGAAATATATTTGAAGACAGGTGGGAGAGTATTTGTGTGGAACTGGAACATAAATAATGCAGTATGAAAGAAAGTTAAATCATGTAGTTTCAGAATTTGAAGTTGACTAAACAAAGGGGTAGAATGTGCATCGTATTTAGAAAATGTAATGATACGAAGAGCCCTTTTTTGGAGGATGAAGAAAGGACGAATAGTAGTATGGTAGGTATTTCCCCAGATAAGGATACCATAGGTGAGGTAAGGATATATAAGTGAATAATACAAGTTAGTAAGAATAGGTAATTTTAAATAATATCGTAGTTTAGAGAGTACACCAATACTTCTGTTATTTTTTTTTGAAATTTGATGTATAAATGATTTCCAGTTTAGATTGCAGTCAATAAGTATTCCAAGATATTTCACTGTGTTCTCCTGCTTTATTGATTTGCCATTTAGTACCAATTTAATAGGATAGTTAATTTTTGTTGGTAAGGATGAAAAATTACAAAATTTGTTTTAGTAATATTTAAAGAAAGCTTATTTGAACATATCCAATTGTTTACCAGTTCTAGTTGTTCATTAATGATCATTTCCAGATTTTGCAAACTGTTATTGGTATAAAATAGATTGGTATCATCAGCAAAAATATGAAAGTCTAGAATTTTAGAGCTGTTAGATATATCATTGATATATAGCAAAAATAGAGTTGGTCCAAGCACTGAACCGTGTGGGACACCGCAAGGAATAATTCTCTCTTCAGATGATGTATTACCAATTTAATGGAATCCCTCTAATCCAATCATGTTCCAGCTTATGAATTAAGATGTGATGGTTAACTGTGTCAAAGGCTTTGCTAAAGTCAAGAAAAAGCCCACAAGAAGTAGTTCCCTTTTCAATAGCTTGTTGAATGTTATCAATTATAGAAAGGATTGCATGTGTTGTTGAATGTTTTGAACGAAAACCAAATTGTTTAGAGTATAATATATGTTGTTTTTCAAGATAATTGATTAAACGTTTGTAGCATTGTAGTAAGATTGTCAAAGTTTGCATTTAGACTCCTAATGTTGCAATGAATGGCAGACGCATCAGTTTAGGATGGAGAGAATTGTTTACCATACTTTGTATATAGTTTATGAATGTCCGTCTCGTTGGAAATATTCAAGGCTTCACTGTCATTATTTTTCCTTAAAAATATCTTACCCTGGCGGGTCCAAATGAAGTGAAAGTTGAGTTCCCTCTTTGCTCGTAGACAAGTCCAGAATAAGGCCTTATTTTTCTTAGTAAGACTTTCTGCAAGAAAAATTTTCCCTTCCACAGATCTTATGAAACCTAACTCTTTGATAGTCTTGTCTTTGGGAGCTTTTCTTGCATTAAAATATTTGTCACGCAGCTACTGTCGTCACTCTGGAGCTAAGTGATCATAACATGGTTGGATGTGTTTGTATATTGAACTCTTTCAAATTTCGTCCACGTGTCATCACATGCCGTAATTACAGTAAATATTGTGCGACGGCTCTTAATGATGATCTGAAATCCGCCTCTTGGGACTGCATAACACGCGATGACGTTAACAATGCGTGGGCCAACTTTAAAAACCACATCACTCAACCAAAGTAACATGGATATGACTTGCTGTAGTGATATATGTCTTGGCGATCAAGCTGCACTATAATTACTTAATACTTAGATAAATCATTGACTTTTAAAGAACACACCTAAATTATTCAGTAAGGTATCCAGTCAATTAGAGTTACTTAGAAGAATTAGATATAACCTTACAGTTCAGGCAGCGGAGAGAGTGTTTTAGTCAATGATATTGCCGAAATTAGATTACTGCGATATAGTATGGAATAACTTAGCTCCTACCAGATATGACGCACTAGAACGCTTTCAGACAAGAGCAGCAACAATAATTTTAAAGGAACACGAAGATATGCTTCACCAGTTAGGATGGAAATCTCTACTAGCACATTGCACTCTGCACCGTGTTATCTTTGTAATGGTCCAGAGTTTTTAGTCAATATTATGATAAGACCTCTCATGCCCACAACGCTAGAAGAAATGGCCTGGATCTCATAATTCCTAAAGTTAAGACAGAAACTGCAAAGAAAGGCTGTTTTTACTCAGGAGCAAAATATTTTCATGATCTACCAACAGAAGTTAAAGAAACATCATCATTGTTAGTTCCATTAATGTCTAGTTGATTGATTGATGGTGGTAGCTTTAGACTTATGTTTCAGCAGTGGGAATTTGTGCACTACCACTTGAATCATGAAAATGGCGACTGTTGGTTGCGTAACCTGATCGTTTAGGAGTTTAAACAGCAATTCCTTAAGATACTCACTGTTTGGTCCTTGTAATTGAAGAGTTTTGGTACTATGGTACCAATTTAGGGTAATTTTTGCAGACTTTAGAACTGAAATGGTTCCACTCGCATTGGAAGACAAGATGAAGCTTGCTTGATTCGGTTCGCGAATTTGAGCATTCACAAAGGTTTTGAAGTTTTCGAGGTCACCTTTCCATTTGAATCGATTCCAGATATTCGTTTAAATCTGCGTTACAGTTGTTTGAGGAAGTATCATAATTGCTGGAAACTATCGTTTCTACTTCTTCCGACCATTACTCCGTATTCCAGTTCTCTGGTCGGGTTTGGGTTACCTGTGCGCCGAGCGAGGCGGAGGCGAGTGCTTCAGCACAAGAGCCTGCCCGGAATGGCCATTGTGTCAGAGTAGCCGCCCCCGGCATCTTCACTTAACCAAACGAAATACAAGTTTTATCATGGGTGGCACAACATGGTGATCAACTGTATAATGAAAGGGGGAGGAATGTCCAGTGGGCTTTTGGTGATGGAGAAAATCAGTATGACAGACTGGAAGGCATTAGAACCGAATTCGCTGATTGGCACTTGCCTGCCTCCACCTTGCTCTTGTGCCACAGGTAACCCGAAAACGAACATTTCCACCCCCGAGAGCTGTAAGCACGCACAGTAGGAGGCAGCGGGTTGTGTAAAAATTTTCACAGCCTTATTTTCCTATACTTTCTCTTATTTGGCCAAAAATATCCATACCACCACCATATAAGTATTTACCGAATTGTTTAAATTTTGAGTCCCTGAGAATGTATGCTGCCAACAAGTATTAGTATAGCTACAGATAATATAACTGATTTGGAAGCAAAAAAATAACGTTGAATTGAAGAGCCTACACCACGAAAATATCCATTATTACATCCACCTGAAAGAAGGGCATACATGTATCATGCACATTAACTTATAGCATGTCTGTGTACATACTTTGTGTCATGTAACGCAAACCTGAAAACTAACATTTCCGGTGGAAAAAAATGGTTATAAGATGTAATGGTTGTAATGATGGTAAGTGGTTGCTTGATTCCATTTCTGAATACGAGTCAGTCCTGTCCACATCACTAACTGGCCTTGACAACACAGGTTTGGATGATTTCTTAACAGCCTGCTCCCTATCAAACGGCAAAATTTCTCCGGAGCATGTTTCACCTTTACATTTCCATAGCAATTGTGAGCTGGTTCCAAGGGCTCGATGCCTGTATCAAGGGGTTTGTAGGTTTCGGGCTGGCCCCCAATTCACTATGTACCTCACATCTCGGAAGTGTACTACCATGCTCAGTGCAGTGGTTGCTACCACTACCATTTTCAACCATTTTCTTTCCACTGCATTTCAGTGCACTGATTACCTTCGCCTTGTTAACTCTCCCAGGAGAGGGAGTAAAAAATGCCACTAAGGTAGTCTGCCAGATTGTTTGAGGTAGGTGGAATAAAGGCTGCAGAGCCTAACTTCATGGTAAGTTCATTAACAACAGTTGCAACATCTTTCATGGTGCTGCAAAAGATACCTTTCAGTGGAAAACGTAGCACGCATGTGTAAACACTTTTTCGGGATTCAGGCACGAAGAAACCGAAAGTCAGCCAATGTTTGCATTGTGGTACTCCGCTCGCCCTGGTCATCGGCACAAAACACAACTTAACTGCACTATGCGCGCTCGATCTATGGAAAAATCCTCAAAATTGGTTTTGGGCTTCCTGTGGCTAAGTCAGTTTTCAAACGTATGACAATATTTATCTGCATGAAGGACGTAGTCGACTATAACCTGTAGCATCTTTAAAATGCATCGGACGACAGGAAGACACAACAGAACTGGTAAATATAATAAGCAAAGTTTCATTGACACAAGTTTAAATATTTAAACTTTAGAATTGACAGTATATTAACCCTGCAAAGTTGGGGTAAACAAGGCAAAATACGTTTGATGGTAAGCCTGTGGGAAAAAGGTAAAGTTACCAGGAGCACTATCTCCCATTCTAAATCTGTGAGTCAGCATATAATAATGAAATGCAGAAGCAGAGGAATCGCTCACTCATTCTGATTGGCTAAAAATACAAAGATTAGCAGTGGTTTAAAAATTTGACAGCAATTGAGTGACTCTTCATGGCTCGTTTTTGACACCATTCAATCGTTTTTAAAACCTTATATTTTCTAGGTGGTCATTCCCTTGGAATACCCAAACAATTTCCTGTCTGACTCCTTCAGCTGACATTCCAGCGCGAAATGTCACTGATAGATCTAAATTCTGTACCGTAAGGATGTCCTTGTCCCTGACTCTTGTGGCATGGAATCAAACAGAGGACCTGGCAGGAGAATAACACATTGGTTGAACCGGGTACCCGAGGCACATTGATCAACTCGGCCGGTAGTGAAACTGCGAGGCGAAAATATCGGTCCAATGTTCCTTTGTGATGAAGGCGGGGAAATAGGACCAACTCGACCAGCAGAATTCCGACCGAAAAGCTGTACCAAATCCTGATTATCATCCATTTACTAACAGATGCCGTTGAAAAAATGTGACGACGCTTCTGCCAGTCAGTTAAGTAAAGGAAACGTGACAACTTTTCATACCTAGTGATTGACAAGATCCTTTTTGTTTTAGGACACTCCACTCATTACAAATGATTTTCAGGGAGGTCCTAACAAAAAGAGCAAAATAAATGGCAAAAATAAATATAAATGAAAATTGAATATAACGTAGATAATACACGATTGAATAAAACTATAAAATAAACAAAAGTTTGGTTGATTGATGAATCCTAGTAATATAGAGACTTACAATTTATGAAAAAATCTGAAAAAGTTTCAGATTCAACCAACTTCCGGTAAATGCATACCCTAAATTTGGCCATTCCATCTAAGGAAAACGTTAGTCTTTCTGACAAATACAGATTTGAAATATCTGTTCTTCTTAGCGATGCACATGTTTTCTGTAAACTGTCAGATAAAAACCAATAAATGACATTTTAAATGACGGTTGTTATGTTAATTTCTATTTGATAACTTGATATGCCTATTGAACATTGAAGGCGAACTGGTGAAAAAACGTATAGGCCTGAGTAGGGTGTCTGTGATGCCATGCATGAATGTTGAATTCATGTGTAGCGGAAATACCATTGGTCGTTAATTGAAAGCTATGTCAACTAAATCAGCATGATACACCGAAAGAAAGCTGCCGGTTCACATACCTTTTCGCAAGTATAGCATTTCCTTGAAGAATATTTTGGGTTCATGGTCAACCACCAACCGGCCGGTGATTGCCTGGGCTCCCTGGGCTCAGAGGATATGTCCCGGATGTAGCATTTTCGTGTTCGCCGATTTCAACATGGTGATTTCAAGTAGCTGGGTAAGTACCATTTTATCAAATTATCATGTCAAACTCCGCTTTATTCATAGCTGGAAGTATTCATCAGGGTCACAAACATTTTAGTGATGTATCGAGTTTTTCAGCGCTGTCGTGTGCCCTACAAATTATCTTTATCGAAGGAGATCGACTGTATCTCGATGCGCTTGGCAATCGACTCGTACTATATGCAGAGACTATATTGCTGAACTATCTGCCCGTTGAAGCATGTTGATCAACGGAGATTAACACTTACAAATCGTCCTTCAGGATAGCAAACAAACCCTCCCGGATAGCAAACATTAATCGCCCAACGTGGCACAAACAAGTGAAAAATCGTCCCCATGACTATCAGAAGTAAGGCTTAATTACCCCAAATTTCGTCTTGCTTTTAAGCTTTTACATTTTTCTAGGACATTTTTTGCAATGAGTATATACATAATTTTTTTATTGTTTTGTACAAATACAAAACAAATACAAATATTAACTTTGAGTTGATGTTGCACGTTTGAAATCATTGACCCCCAGTCCATGGATTCCAGGTACAATTTGGGAATCAGGGCGTCCATGGACTGGGGGTCAGTGTTTTCTCCACTCCCATTGATTTCTACCGTACAGCAAATTAGTTCATGATTGTTTACACATTTCAATAAAATATCTATACTAATTTACTTGTCTAAATTTCCGTTATCGATGTTGTGTTATTATCTGTCCAAAATGCAGATTGTCTACTAATAACCCAAAAAAGCAAAGGCGAGTGTGAGTTGGGCAAACTAAAAATCTCTCTATGGCTCTATATTTTTTCCACTTTGTTTATTTAACAACAAGACTACCTACGATTTCAAGTTTACAAGTTTTATAATAAGAAATTATAGAAAAGAAAATTAACAAGGAAAGAGGTAATTGTCATCCAGAAATAACTACAAAGCTAATCTGGCTGGATGACATATAAGTAGTATTTATAACATAGCATGGGTCATTTGAAAATATGTAATAGTATATAGTGATTTACAAAACAATACAGACGTAATACACACACATACAAAAGGTACCATAAGTAAATTACAATGATTAATAAATGTGAAATCAAAGTGATGAATAATATCGATACGGATTTAGATATTTTTCTTTGGACTTAAGCGTAAAGGAATGATAACTGAGGGTTTTCGTCAATTTCGTTCCAAATTTTAGCTCTCCTTAAAGCGTATATTAAACTTTCCATAATTAGTTCTAATACTGGGTAAATAATAGGATCATTTTTTGCAAGCCTTGTGTTATAAGAATGAACACTGGAAACAGTTATCAAAACTTTTTGGAAGCCTATTGGATTGAAATTGGAAGACAAAATATGAATTATAGATATCCACTATATCAGGAAATTTCAGCATATTCATATCCTAAAAAAATTGACAGATCGGTGCAGCCAAATTGAGAAATTTAAAAATTTCCTGTCGGATAAATACGACAATATCGTTGATGTCCTGCAAACTTGCAAACAGCGCTGGAGAAGAAGCTTGTGAATCAAGGGGATCTACTTTCTGCTGCAGAGGACACCACATATCAGACGAATTGTACAGTCGATGAGATTCAAGAATACCAAGGACGAGATTGCCTTGAAAATAACAGGAATCCCAATTCTACCGGTGGATTAACCAAGAAATATAATCACCGAGTTAAGCTCTCTCTTGGGTGTTGACATCAACGAAGTGCATATCTCAACTGCTCATATGCTCCCTGATACAAAATAGGTCAAGAATAGGATCATAGTCAAATTTGTGCATCGTGACAAATGCGAAGAGTTATACAAAAGGAGAAGTAGCGGTAAATGTTATAGTACAGCCAAGTACTGCTGTATAACACTTTGTTGGCTTCACATTCAACTTGTAAGGTACTGTTAGTTTCATCATTAGGTGGATTTGGAATGCTAACAACACAATTGGATTAATTGATTGCTCAAGTTTTGCAAACTGCCTCGAAACAGTCTTCCATTTCAAATAGGATTTCGAGCGAATGAAAAGACGAAGTTCTCATTCTCACATCTTCTCATTCTCACACCCACGGATATTAGAAGCTCGCTCTGATTGACTAATCACCGAGAAAGGGATGTATTGCATCCGGGGTACTCAACAAAGTTTTATACGGGGAGGCTACCCCCGAGGTCCACACCCTTACCCTTTTATATACCATTTTTGACAGAAAAGGTAACCTTTCATATACCTTTTACTAAACTTTTCACTTGAGTAAACCCCTTAAAATACTTGGATGAATCAGCCGTCTGTTCGAGATATTTTGAAAGGCCCTTTTAAATACGTAAATGACAGTTTTCCCTACCTTTTTCTATACTTCAACTCGTGAAATCCCTACCCTTTTATATACCTCCAGCCTGAAAAGGTACCCCTTTTGGACGGAGCCTCTCCGTATAGTCCAGTATAGGGAGTACTGCACTACTGAGCAGACGCTTGTGGCGGGGAAGTGAAACGGTAGTCGCCGCGATACTTATTACAATAAAGGAAGTCAACCAGAGAGTCCCACTGGAGCACTTGAAGTACTTTCCGAAACAGGCACGAAAACCAATTCACATTTTCAGTCACTGCTGGACAATTAACCTGAGGATAACTTGTAACTTCCTGTTAGTTTATTTTCCGTAAAGTAGGAACGTGACGTGTCAAAAGAGATAGAGAAAGTCTGTAACAAAATTCGTTGAATGTAGCGCAACAAATCCGGAGATTACCAGCAGAAATTAAAGGTAATAATTGAACCTTTGCAAAGAAATCTAGCTCATCAATGTAGGTTTTTAGCAATCGTTACTGATAAAAGCGCTTTAAAAGCTTACAAAAGAATTCAGGCTTATGTCTTGTTCGCTAATATAGTTATAATTTTTTAAGTACAGATATTCTAAAGTATCAATGTTGTGGTAAACAAAAATATATCTTAACGTATTTTTACCAATTTTTTTAAGGTGGCGAGTATAAGAACGAGCATCATTCGATTTTTCCAAACCCTCGCAATACTTTAATAATAACACAATCAACAACAAAGTGGAAATTTCCAAACACTGAGCTGTGGTCAAATACTGATGAACCTTCTGTGTCTTATACTATCAGCTACTAGACAGAGTGGAAATTTCTAAACACTGAGCTGTGGTCAAATACTGATGAACCCTCTGTGTCTTATACTATCATCTACTAGACCGTGACTGGAAATTTCCAAACACTGAGCTGTGGTCAAATACTGATGAACCTTCTGTGTCTTATACTATCAGCTACTAGACAGAGAGTGAAAATTTCCAAACACTGAGCTGTGGTCAAATACTGATGTGTCTTATACTTAGAAGACTTATAAGACAAAAATATATAGGAGAATTTGGAATATTTTAACTTGTCCACTAAAGGCAGTTCATCCAGTTGTGTTTTCTACCCCTTAGTTTATTGTTCTCTGCACTATACATGTATATAAAACTCAATAACTAGGACACATGAGCATTCTGACAAGTAAAATGTCTTGTATTTGTGGTAAATCGTCTCTGTGTTCAAAACTTAATGTAAATGTGAAATGTTAGAAATTAATGTACCTTCAAAATTTGAAACTTTCACCATTTTCTAGACACTGCTGTCATCACATTATTGAGCTCTGTTGGATCTAGGATTATCTACATTTTCTCTCAGCTTCAGTTTGGAAACCTCTCCTGTGAACTGGTCTGCAACAGCGTTGGACTGAAAGATATTGACAAGACTTGCCCTGTGTTTAGCTGCCGCTTTCAGGAGGCAACTAGATATATATAGATATATATTATGTGTGTCATCGGAAAACATTGAGATTCATGTATAATCTTACAAAATAATGTTTGTGCTAAAAAAACGCTAAACCACAAAGGAAAGGTTTTTTTTTTCAGAAGGAGCACAGGAAAATGGGATGAGAAATATATTTTTGTCTCACCTCCAAAAAAAACACTGAAATATGCCAGCTGTGGAGCCTAAAAATAATAAATAATATTTTGCCCACTCTTACAAAATCAGTTGAGAGATGAGACCATAACAATAATTGTCTTTTTTGAAGAAAAAAAACACCTTAATTTTATCAGTATATTTAAGATACTTTGCAGGTATCATTATGAAATGAATTGATCATATATCAGTTTCACTGATCATGTTTTAAGTCCTAAGAACTCAACACATGCCATACATGTATATTACAAAATCACTGCTGCTTACATGCAATATGACTTTGAAAGAATTAGTAACAAGTACATGTATTTACCTCTTGCCTTTGCATGATTATCAAATCTGCACCGCCGAATGGGTATGCCATTGAATAATGCTGCAGTCACGTTCATATCATTAGACCTTACTTCACAATAATATGCACCATCAATTCTACAAATAGTTGACACACCTGTAAAAGAAGAATTCAAAGAAATATAAAAAAAATACTATTAATAAATGATATTGACAGCAACCACAAACAACATGTATAAACTATATGTAAATAAGACAAGGGGAATTTTGACAAACGCATGTTTCACATCGAATGCAGGGTTTCAACTTTGCACTATAACCTCTGCTCCTGAACACTTAACCTTGCCCGGCACCAAGCCATTCATTCCATAGACCTTTCCCACAGACCTTTCCCACACGGCAGCCATCTTGGAATAAACCTACATGTATTGTTTATTCTTACCCAGCCTCGAACTCAAACTTTGAGCCCCCAGTCCAGGGGGGTTCTTCAAGGTAAAAAGGGTAGGGGTGACCGTCGGGAAACCTCGAAAATACCCTAAAAAATCTCAAACCGTGAAAAATGTCCCACCCTAAAATGTACCTCATGGTCTAAAAATCACCTTGAAAAATGGATTTCGTTTGTTATAGTTTTGACTGGCCTTAAAGTGCCAAAGAAGTTTGAAAAAATTCAACCTCTCGAAACTATTTCGTTGATATGCATTTCAAAGGAGAAAGAATGGCGTTTTCCATTTTTCAATATTTTATATTGTTCCAGAGATACATGTATCAAGCCCTGTTTCACGACTTAGTTCTTTTCAAACTGTTCACACTTTACATACTCCATGCACTTGACTTGACTTGGCTGATATGTTAAGTTAAATATACAGTTAGATAATATCACCAAGTGCTTTCCTATTCCTTTTCACCGCTGATTTGACAACCGTTGACGTCGTTTTTTGCGGATTTATGTTTTCCCCGTCGTGGCGGCGGTGATTGCTTGTTCTCTTTCTCCTCTCTAGACTTTTTAACCGTCTTACCATTATTTGGCCTGCTCTGCTAGTTCCATTTCTTTTGTTATCTTTTTCCAATGTCTCTCCGTCTTATCGAGCCTTTTTCACCGTTTTAACCTGGAAAATCAGATTAAAAATGGAAAACGTTTTCATATTCATAAGCACGGCGTTTCATCGAATTGTTTACGCGCATCTTTATCTCTATTGTTTCCACTATGGCACCTCGTAGTCATCAGTTAATGTCAGCCTCCTCTGCAGGCAACTCTTAATATTTTTTTATATCCGGCAACTGGGGAGGGAGAATATATATATACATTGTTACTACTTACTTTTGGTGTAACTCTCTTGACTCATGCCATCTCGTTTGCTGCAAACTGCTTCCACCATTGATGCTGCGCTGGTGTCATTCGGACTTTCAGTTTTTCAACAGCACTGACAATTTCGTCTGGCGTGGGACATTGTTTCAGGTCTGGCTTTCCCAGGTGGAATTCGACGGAGGGAAATGAAGGGGCTATCATTGGGAAACCATTCTTTTCTTTCTGATTTTGCCCAGTTCGTATAGGACATCTTCACTACACCAGCCTCATTCAGTTTGAATCTGAATGCATGTGGGTGGCTATGGCGTTGAAACGTGGAGACGTACGGTCGAAGCCAAGACTTAACGTCATATATGTTTTCCACGTGCGTTATTACAGGGTGTGGCCAGTAAGAACTTCGTACAAGCTCCATCAGTTCGGCAAGAGTGACAGCGTTATTTTTCTTCAGGGCTATAGAGATCCTACTAAACATCCTACTAAACATCTGTTGACACAACAGAACAATACTGCTCAGAAATTGAAGCTCACACACTTTTATCAATAACATAAACAACACATACAGCAAAATCACTTGGTAATAACTGTGCTTACAATACAATACTTTATTTACCCACGTGTCAACTAGGAGCTATATAACTCGTTAAAACTTGAACGTGAACTTAAAAATTTGTAAAAAGAAATTACTTACAATATTAATTGTATATATATGTATGATGTGTATAAATATTCTAATAAAATTTATAATAAAATCTAATAAAATGTATTTTACCCCTTTTATTAATAATAATGTGAAAAGTATCCTCTCCTACATTGCAACCAACTCCTTCCCACAAGAAAAGAAACACCCCGATGGCATCCACCCTTTCGAGGGAAAATAAGACCAACACCCTCCCCCATAGACAATTACCCCAATAATTTACCCTACCCCCTAACGTAAACATACTATCCCTACCGTACCCCTGTAAAAAGTATTTCCTCCTAGCTAGCATCTGAGCCGTGACGTGTCTGTTAGTAAAACGTAAAAGCAAAGAAAAACTCTATCAGTTCTTAGTCTGAAATTAACAAAATCTATAAAACTAAAACGAACCATAAAATAGTACTATGCTATATTAAGCTAAGTTAAGATCAATAGATCCTATGGCAATAGATCAATAGATCAATAGATCAATAGATCCTAAGGCCTGTAAATATCGAGAATCGCGGGTCAACGGTGAAATTTCGGAATCCTTCATATTTTGCCAGAACATACCCTTGGGTGAACTGTTTTAGGAAATCATATCAAAAAGTTCCAGCGCTTTTTTAATTTGGCGATTTTTACAAAAGATTGAAAATACGGACCCAGAGCGGTTTTTCGCTTATCGGAAGGACCGAATCATCACGCAACAAAAAGGACCAAGGGAAGTCTTATAAAAACTCCAATGGAATCATACTTCACACACGTATTAAAACAACTCTTTGACCTCAACATCCAGCAAGAATATATTCCGATAGTGTAATTTATTATTTTTTCTCCGCCTTTTTAAACATGCATGTTTTGGACGCCAAAACATAAGACAAAATAATGGCCAAGTTTGACAGCCCTAAGCGACTCCTGGTATATGATTTTTTAAAATAAAAACTACACAGCATGAAAGCTTGGTTATTCTAGTTTAATCTAGCAAAGTGCCAACTTTGGAATCCAAACGCTTCCCGTCGGCAAAATAAAACGATCATGTACCGTAAGAGAGACGATTTAACCTCTAATTTTACAGTGCTTATCATAAACACCCATTCAAAAAATAAACAAACGTCCAAAATCATTTTTCAACTACTCTTAGCTGGTCTTTTAAAGCTCTGAAAGTGAAATGTATCTTTCGTACCCTTTTATCAGTCGAGATTTTGAGCCTGAGAGCCGTTAATTGAATGGTAGCTATATATAGATTCCCGTGCGAATCCGATCAAACATTGAAACAACAACAGGGTTGTTCCAGTCATCGAATTGGCCGAAATTGACCAGGCTGTGCTCATTAAATGCCTACACTTACATCGGAAGTACATTCTAAACGACAAATATATCAGATCCTGCAGTTATTTCTGAAGCCAAACGAAGACATTTTCATTCTCAAAGATCTGACCTGTCACCTATCAGTAACGCTAGCGAAGCGCCGGCTCAACGAATACAACTCTAGTTTACAAGTCATGTTATGAGAACTAAAATAAATTCCTGCACCTTCTTTATAAGCCAATAGAAAGCTTAATTCCGATACATGGAGATAAACTACTGATCATGACTCAACTCTGCATGATAACGATTTCCTCTAAACCTGTCTAAAAATAGCCCGGTAAATATATTCATGATGACAAACAACTGAGCTGAAAATATACTACTCACCGACAAGAAGGCCCATTTCCACCACTTTTTTTTATCCACCCGGACTATCCATTGTGGTACTCAGTATTTGAACAGAAGTTAACTGCCCGAGGGTCCTAAACGCCAGGCCAAACGATATGCAATAACTTTGTAGTGAGTGATCATGATGAACATAATGAAATGTGACACTACTGGAATGTAACGCAACTCGTGCCTCCCCGTTACCCGCATAAATTAAATACTTTCTGTGTGGACGTGGAGGATAACGTGAACTTCGGACCTGATCATCGTAATGTTTCATGTTTGAATTCTAGCCGAAGCAAAAAAAAAAAAAATACAACAAATATTTCGAATTACTTTTCTGTTTAGGCCATCCCAATAGAATGTTTCATTTCCCATCGCCCGACCGACCCAAGTTTTTTGGAAAAGTAAAAAAAATAACAAAGCTTGACACCGACCCAATTTTTTGGATATAAAGTAAAACAAAAAGGATCGAAGCCCCCTTGAAAACCACTAACAATGCATTAAAACAGAAGCCCATTACTAGTAATGGGCTCCTAATTATAAGCATGGCCTAGGAAAAAGAAATTCGCGCCGGGCAGAATTGCTGGAAAAAAATTCATGCACACAGATAGTCCCTAGCCTCCTCCGCAGGTAACTCTTATATGTTTTAGATCCGGCTTCCGGCGAAGCCGCGAGGGGACATTTGTTTCATCCTCAGACCCTTGCTCGTCTCTCTTATGCCAGAAGAAGCCCAGTTTCACATCTTTTCTTTTATTAGGAGTTGCCTGCGCGGGAGGAGGCTAGATAGTCCCAAGTCCCATCGTGGCTCTGTTATGCCCTCAAAATGCTAGAAATAGCATTTCTGAGACATCATTAAAAAATATTTTTTCGGGACATAGCTGATGGACGTCAAGGTTTCACCACTGTTCCGTATTATGTTTGGTAGGGAGGGAGGGGGGTCAGATATTATACTTTGGTTTCATATCCAAATGCTCCGACGACCCCCTACTAGCTACCCCCTACCAGCCATATCCCCCAACTGTTCAAATCGTATGCACATATTATCGCATCTACAATGCATTCGATTGTGCCAGCAAGTGCACGAAAATACGCATCCGAGAACCATAATTTTTTTTTTCTCCGACCCGCCTAGAAACTTGGCCCTCAGCTGGGCGTAACCGTCGGATGTAGCTACTTCCAGTTCTTAGTCGCTTGTTCAAATAAAGACTGATAACCCTTGAAAACTACTTAGTGCTGTCTTGTAAGAAATCTCTCCTTGGTAAATTTGCAAACTGCAAAAAATGTTTAAAAAAGAAATTCGTACAAAAGGAAGAAGGCGCCAAAAAAATTATTGCATGAAATATGGGCAAAAATAATTTCCCGTTAGGAAATCATGTCCCCCCCCCTCCTTTTCTAATGGACCGCCCCTTAGAAGCAGGATGTTAATAGAGCCTTTGTTATTAGGGTATGCTCTCCCTCTACCTACGTAAGGGTTATTCACGGAGGGCGTCGCCCAAGGTAAATAATTGAATAAATCCCTTACCCGCGAGCGAAGACCGGTAAATGGCTTATTTTTAACAACGGCGAGGTTTTATCGCTGTACGCAATAACAATATCTATTTTCATAAACCATTGGGAACCATTTTTTGCCCAGTATATATATATGCAGATATATGTTATTGCATAAAATGACTGAGTCATTTTAACAGACAAACGTAGTGTAATGTACAGTACAGTAGTACAGTACATCTTTATTTATACATGGAAAATCATCAGTTACATACATAGATTTAAAAAAACACTAAAATATGAAACTGTTTTACATGAAAGCCATGTTGCAGGGACGAATAAGAAAAATAGGAATGTCATATCTAAGAAATATTTACATAAGGTTAAAATAACTCGATTTCGTAAGATTAAAAATGAAGTTATTTAAACTAGTTGATTGCCTTACATCCTCAGGCAGTTCATTCCATAACTTAGCCCCACTAAAGCGAAAAGCCTTTTTACCGAAATTGGTTCGTGGCCGTACGAGGGTTAGTTTTGTTGATGAGCCCCTAAGATTGTAATTTGTTGAGAGGCTGAACGTGGTATAACTATATTGGGTGCATTATGGGTAGGAGTAAGTTCATTAAAATGCAACTACAGCCAAATATCCGCGCGCGTTTGCAAATCATCACAGCAAAGACTTGTGTAGTTGATTTAAATTTCAAGAATTTATCTAGAATACAACACTTTTACTTGGAACAGGCTGGAAAGTTTAAAGTAAATGCACTCTCTATTTTCTGTTTGGACAAATATTTTTCCTGATTTTATATTATAAATTAATGTTTACGTTAGCAGAACGTAACGCGGACGGAACTATCATGCCGAATTTCATCTGCGAAGCAAGAATTCAACGCTATTTTTGAAACTTTCGCGGAAAATTGAAGAGATTAAAATAGCTTAATGGTTTACACAATTTCATAAATTTATTGACAACAAATTCATAAAACATTTAATTATTTTGATTAAGAAATGGATAGAAAGTAACGTATCCCATATCATTGCCATATTTGATGGTATTAAACGATTCTGATTTTTTTAAATAATCTCTTTGTTATCCCTCTTGAAATTCTCTTATCCAGTTTTATTCAAGATTCGGTGGGATCCTGTTTTTATGGTATATTTTTTTTAGTAAAAGCTTTTATGAAAGGTACGAAACTGTTTATTATAGCTTCGTCATTAAACCAAAAACGTTCGCAGAAAAACGATTCACAACTTTATTGTGAATCCTAGTTTCCTAATTTCGTAGATAACGAGCCGCGACAAACTTTTGAATATTTAATTTTCGAAGTTTCATTTTGTAATTACAGTATATTGCAGCTCCAAACAACAGCAGTTTTTTTTATCAGGTTGTGAATTTCGTCTCATCGGGATCAGCTAAAAATAAACATTACACAACAGTCAACAGTTAAAGAAAACGATTCGATGTTCAAACTGTAAGAGGTTTCCTTACGTTACACTTATATGTCTATAAAGTGTTTCAGTTTTCTTTGTCGATACGTTTTTCAACTATAAGCCAGGCTCTTGTGCAGTCTGTGCATCCGGTCAGCTCCGGTCAGTACATATGAATCCTAGTTTCATTCTGCTCTTTGAAACGTTATATCAGTCTAATAACACTGATCAGTTCAGTCTTCACAGAAGTAGAAGACAGAGAACGGAATAACTGCGCTGATATCGAGCTGAATTTTGTCATCGCTCTCAGTTTGGGTTTAGAATTACTGACAACAAATGTAGAATGTCAAAGTTTCAAACGAATTGATATTGGCCCTGAACCCACAGATCGGGTGTAATCATGTCTCCTCTTCATGGGTTATCTCGACATTTTAGGTCATCAGAAGATATCTTAACAGCTTCACAAATAGCTCTGAATTCACGCTTCGAACCTGAAACTTCGGCATGATCATTTCCCGTTCTGTTTTGCAAATATTCGATCTAACAGTAAATATATAGAGTGCATTTAAATACTCAGGTTTATTTAAGCTGTCCTGCCTGTTCCGAGTAAAAATGTTGTATTCTAGATGACATCTTTAACTTTAAAACAACTGCATAAGTCTTCGCTATGACGATTTGCAAATGCGCGCGGATATCGGCTGTAGTTGCATTTTAATGACTTTACTCCTACCCATAATGCATCCGATATATTGATATAGTTGAGGAGCGGGGGGTCAAAGTTTTTGCACTTCGCTGTATATATATATATATATATAATATATGCCTTTGGCAACAAATGTTGCAGGATAGTAATTAGCTTAAGTTTACAATCAGCTTCAGGCAAAATTAACACATTTGGAAGTTATAATTAATGTATGTTTATCTTGGAATCAAGTATATAGTAAGGTATCTTACATCAATTCTAGCATCAAAAATACTTTTTGATACTTACTCTTATCAAGAGCACTCAGGTCATCAGCATTCAGCCACGACCTGCTGATATGAGCAGCATGTACTTGCTTCGTACTTGTTCTGAAACGAATCGCGTTGCCAACACACCCAATCTTGTTCTTCTTTATGAAGTTCCTCAATGCATCGCCAGTGATGCTCCCCTTTGATCCACTCTCTCTTCAACACAGGATAGGGCACCATTAACACTAAATGTTATTGACTCCCCACAAGAACATTTTGTTGGCATGAAGTCCTGGTCGAAAAACGTTAGAACCTGGACAGCAAACAAGTTTTCAGTTAAATTAAAATACATTACTTCTCTAAATGAAATACACATGAGCATGGAAATTATGTTGGCACCAAGCTACTTCCATGTCTAATTTCTCCTTTAATATTTTAAGCACTATTCATTTCTTTGTGTGAATAGGAATATTAATTATAAGAATGTAGACACTTTGAATTGTTTAAGCTAGGACATTAATAATTGGACAGAAATTGGAATTTTATGTTCAGGAAGAAAGGGGCCTGGAGCAAAGAATGTTTCCATGACAACAACATAATTGCCATGTTTATGTATATTTTCATTGGTATCATGCATACATTTGCAAAGTTACAATAGTTTTTACCCACTATTTGAAGTAGGTTTCTCACACACCACTAGTACTGGGAGATATGTCATACATGTATATAAGCTGACTGCCACAATCTGACCTTTTTAAACAATTATAACAATAACTTCTTACAGACCCATGGAGTACTATAAATAATGTCTGACTTAGAATTAGTGGAGTCTCATAATGTAACTTAAACTGGAATTTTATTGTGGGTGGATGGGATGGTGGATGGTGGACAGCAATAAAAGCAACTGATCTGACATCACTTATCCCCCCTTAAAGAGGCCCAGGCCCCTGAGTGGCATGTCAGAAAACATGTCCCACTTATTTCGTTCATCTGAGCCAGTGGAAAATGAAACTTCTTCATTTTGTGCTTAATGTCTCTTATGTCCACATTATGATGTTATAGGTTTTCTCATTTGCATATTACAAAAACCTGATTATCTCTGGAACGATATGAGATATTGACAAAAAGAAAATGCCATTCTTCCTCACTTTGAAAGAACTTTGAAATTAAATTAACTTAATTTTCATTTCATATGTGTTCTTTAATTCTCTTTAATGCCCGTTTTTCACATTATAAACAAAATAATAATAGCATACAACAGCTCATGATATTTCAAAATATCATTCACTGCTTCTCAGTTTCTTCATGATACTATAAGCAATTTTGAAATATCACTCAGTATTTATGCCAAAATTTGGACCCGCTTACAGATTAGAACTGCTGCCTTGCTTGCTCTCTTCAGGCTTGCTCGATGCGGCAGCAATTATCTCCAACAAAAATGCTGATCTTATGTCTTGTAAGTTATAAAGCTAGAGGATTTTTAATTTAGATAAGTATCTCACACAAGTAGCTTACTTTCTCTGGTGACTCCTGTAAAACTGATTGAACCAGTTTCACCTTCAGAAATTCCTCAATTTTTGTATCTGCATCAGCTACTCTATAGCTACTTTCCATTGGAGCTGCAGATGTCTCATTCCTGTTGCCAGTTGAGTAACTTGGAATCACACAGTGCAACATTTTGTCCTTCACTTCTTGGAAATAGTTTTCCAAGTGGCATTCACAAAGTATCTTAAAAATGAAAGAAAGCATAATTATTTGAATGATCAGGTAGTGATGGGTATATTCCTTGGTAGTCTCAGTATAAATATATAACTTATTATTAGGTAAGTGGCAAGGGTTTTCAGTCTTTTGTTATGAATTGGGCAGAAAAAGTTTTTTTGTTAAAGAAGCCACTACTATTGTCATCAAGGAACATGTACATTTTTCTTATATTTTTGCTAGCTGTTGCATGAATTATTCAGCCCTTTTGGTTGTTTTGTTTCATTGTGAAGTTTATAAATTATGTGTTGGAAATTTAAACAATCATGAATATCTGAGAACACTCTAGCTAGGTGGACTGAAACGCTAGGTAATTTTACCTTGGACACATTTTACAGGAAAACCCATTTTACCAAGGGCGTGTAGCCACAACTTTTGTCCTCTAAGTTCTTTGAATCTTTGCCTATAACAATACATTTCTTTGTAAGATACAGTCTAGCTACCAGTGCTTTGTAGTTTTCCCATCTCATTTCTTCTTTATAAACACTCAAATTAAGCATTACTTAGCTACATAAATAAATGTATGTCACAAAAGGACTGGTTTTGCCATATTAGCAAACACATTTGGATTACAAGATGACCTCAACTCTGTACATTTAGGATGACATTGTTTGTTAGTTGATATCTATATCAGTTCCAATTTCATTTAAAAATGTACTTGAAAGAAAATGGTTGTGACCCTCCCTTGTATACTAAGAAAATTTCCCACTCCCAGCCACCCCAGCCATAAATAATGACTGGTCACTTATTAGCCAAGCTTGAGGCCAAAACAATTATTTATAACAGTTTTATAGGAGAATAGAAATTGTTGTTGTTTTGCCTTCCAGTTTGGCTGCATTTCCATGCTGCACCAGGTATACGTGTATATTGCAAACTTAAGCTTCATGTATGATAATATTGAACATTGTACATGTACAATAGATTGTATTACACTCAGTGCCTCAAACATTTCAGCTAAGTAGAGACAACAAAGTACCCTTTGGGTACCCTTAATTTTAATGTCATTGTTGCAGTTACAAATTGAAGTAAATTAATAATCCTCACTTTATACTTTTTTCCACTGATGGGCATATTTTTTTTTTAAATATGTACAGTACGTGTTTAATTGCAGTGTAAATGGGGCTTCTCAACAATTGTGATGATAGTAGTCTGCTAAGATTCTTAATCCAACAATAATGATTTGTCTCATCATTTGATATCATTAATAAATTGATAGTTTTATCTCTATCGCATTTACTAATTCTTAGAGGATATACTTCACCATTGTCGTATCCGAAAACGTTGACTGAATATAGCGCGTTATTCTTTTCGAACCTATTGATTTGATTTAGTGGAGCTGGAAATTCTATATCACTCCAATTGAACTTTTCCGAGTTCTTTCTCATTTCCTTTGTAATACGTTCTTGGTCTCTCTTCTTAGGATATACTGCCTCAGTCACACACCATTTGAAACATTCGTTATCCATATTTTCCATATCTATAATTGCTTTCTTAGTAACTAAATTCTTAGGGAGAGGTATATATGAACTTGCTTTAATAGGTATATATTTATCAATATGTATATCGAAGTATGATACTTCATCGAACTTCCACCCAGAGCCTCCATTTTGAAACGTTTCGATTTTTTCAAGTATCTCTTCCGTCATATTATCGAATATCCCAGATACGTTTGTTGCCTTCGTAATTATCTCTATTCTAGAATGGAAATTCCCAATACTAGTAATAGACAATCCTGTATTCAGATCTTCTTTCGTAAACTCGCATGTAAGTATGAACTTCATTTTAATTGGTTTATCTTGTTGACTTATTAAATTATCAACTCTTTGTTTGATATTATCAATAAAGATTTTATAACCAATCTTATCATCTTGTCCTTCTATTCTGAACGTTTTCAAAAACCCTTTTATTGCAGTCTTGTACTGTTTGGGTTGTAACTTATCATTATGGTTATAAATTTTATTTATTTCCTCCTTCAATTTTTCAGCATGTTTATTCGTTGTTTCCTTACTAGCCTCTGGAACATACGATATGATCTCATCAGCAAATTTATTTATTCTCTTATTTATCGAATCGGCGACGTTCTTAGATACGCCTAACGACTTTGGTTTATTGCCTACTGGTTTCAAAATCGGTACATTGATTTCTGGTATTTCTTGATTCATAATATTTTTTCTTGTTTGTTTAGTCTGCTTATTCGCTTTTAATGTCTTCTCTAGATCCTTAAACACCAACTTGGCATGTGCATCAATTCTCGATGACTCTATTCTCCTTTGCCATCAATTTGGTATGTTCATCAATATCGACTTATCGTCTTTCGTTAATGGCTGTGGTTTATCTGCTCTTATTTGTGGAACGAATTTATCGTCTTCCAAATACTTGACCATCATCGATCTGGTTGACTTCCTTTCCTCATTCATTTGTCCTAACTCCTTCAGCATTGAAGTAAGATCCTCTCGAACCTTCGACACAGTCTCCTTAAAATCCTCACCTTTCGATTTACGATTTACACGCATCAAATAGTTGGATATTAGAAGAAACTTTTTCGATAATTCATTTATGTTCTCTTCTTGCTTAGATTCTAGATTTCGAAGTTCGTTATACTTTTTATTAATATCACTCATCTCAATAATGTTATATGTATGTTATCTCTTTAAACCTTATCATAAATTTTTGGGCTTAAAGTGCCCCTACGATCAAATTTTGACATATCAATGTTTTTGCATATTCATAAAGTAGAGTTCATATATTATTACCAGTTCAAATTGTTTTTCGATACAACGACAGGAAGTCTTATTTTTTTAGCTCCGAATATTGAATCTACACGTCCGCCATTACTGGAAGCCGTGCCCTTTGTTCAGCTTTAAACAAAGGTTTATTCACCGGAAATGATGTCATACACTTAACGCTCGCCTGCAGAACACAACGCCTGGAGGCATATTTCTACTAAAAACGTCTTCACGTACATAAGAAGAAAGTTATATTTATCTTTGCGAGGTTGGCTACTTTTTTATGCACGCTATTTCGCGCCACGAGGTTGTCGTGTTAAGTGTATGACATCACTTCCGGTGAATAAACCTTTGTTTAAAGCTGAACAAAGGGCACGGCTTCCAGCAATGGCGGACAGGATTTTACCGGTAAACTCTCCTAAAATTTGTGGTTTAAGATGCCCATTTGGGAATATTTTTTACTATTTCGGATATTTCTAATACTGATTGACCTATAGACACTGAAAAAGTGGCAAATCGAAATGGTAATTTTCGTCGTAGTGGCACTTTAAGGAAGTCCCCTCAGGATTAAAGATATCGTTTCATTCTAGAGGTTCATATGATTGATATCGTTCCATTCTAGAGGCGCTTATATGATCAATATTATTCGATTCTAATTATAAGATTATTCTATAGGGAAATATTTATATAATTTTTTTTAAATTTAAATTTATTTATTTATTATATATTATATATTTATTAGATTTTATATTATATATATATATTTTTAAAATTTTAAATTTTAAATTTAAATTTAATTTTATTTAATTTTTAATTTTTTTTTTTTTTTTTTCATTTTTTATTTGTAATTTTTAAATTTAAAAAAAAACAAATTAAATTTAAAAATTAAAAATTAAATAAAAAAATTAAATTTAAATTTAAAATTTAAAATTTAAAAAATATATATATATATATAATATAAAATCTAATAAATATATAATATATAATAAATAAATAAATTTAAATTTAATTTTTTTTTATTTTTATTTTTTCTATAACGTCATTTCTTTAGTATACTATATTGTATTTACTTTAGTATACTATAACGACATTTCTTTAACGAAAATAGTTTCAATCCAAGCGTCGGGATTGATATGAAAGTAGTCGAGAAAGGCAGATTATGGAGCATTTAAAAAAAATGCGCCACAGTCTGCTTTTCTCTACTACTCATTGCGATTAATTTTGCAGGCTAAAATGGTTTTGCACTAAATATATAGCGTGAAATAGCACTTTAATATATAATTTTCGATGAAATACCAGTGTATATTTCTTTCTAATAAGTGATATCTTCACACGTGAAGATATAAATGATATCTTCACACGTGAAGATATCACTTTTGAAAATATGACTCGATTTCAAAGATTTCTAGCCTTTTTAGTAAGAGATTGAAACTAGTATTTCATCAATAATTATATATTAAACAGAACATTACATGGCCGCTTGGAGATACGGATTTTATCTTCTCGTGTTGATGAATATCTTACTCATTTGCTGCGCTCACTCTCCGCGCGGCCATGTAATATCCTCTATAAATCCTTTGTCTTCTAATTTTAATTAGCACTATTTAGTGCAATTTATTAAGGCATGTGTCATGCCTATAATGACTGTACTCTAAGGTATTTTTCAGTGTTCATGTAGATCTATATATTCTCCTAAAAATCAGGCTTTGGTGATTGTAGGGTACAGTTTGTATGTATGTAAAATTAAATTGTTCAAGTTGGTCCATAATATGATTCCTTACAGGGTTATTTAATTTTGATCTATATAATATTTAGATAAATATATATACAAATGACTCAATCTATTCTTATTCCATACTACGGGATAAAAATGTCCTCTAATATACATGTATGCATCGTAAATAGAGGCTAAAGTGAACAAGTTGCACTAACAAGACCACTTACCAACCACTGGCCAACCACTTACCAACCACTGACCGACCACTCACCGACCACTGACCGACCACTAACCAACCACTAACCAACCACTAACCAACCACAAATTTATAGTGCAAATTGTTCACTTTAGCCATAAATAGATGTATCACGATTCACTGATCATTTTGTTTACTTTTGAGATGCCAATATAACATGGAATACCAGCCTCTGATTGGATCTTGCACGAGCCTGTGCAGTCACATGGCTTTCCAGTCAAGTTGAAAAGTCGCATGGTTTGTTCAGCAGCATTTGTTTTGAGACACCAATACCGAATTATATTGCCAGCGTTGGAAGAAAAATATGTTCTTCGTATTGGGCTTCGTCGCTGCACAACTCTGCCCAATACGGAATATATTTTCTCCCAACTGGCTGGTAATATCTCAATTAGTTTATAGTATTCGTATTGTATTTAAATATGTATTTATATACCCCCAGTAACATTGGTCAATTGAGGAAGCTTGTCATTGTCCTCAATAAGAACAAAGCTCAGTTGTTCAGGGATTAGTTTTCCACTTTCATCCATGTGGACATACCCACACATCGCTGTTGGGTTGTTTCCCAATCACCTGTAAATTAAATTATATTAGAAATCCATTATTACATATATACAATATACATAAAGTAAAGTAATAATACATAATAATTAATGTATATATTTAACAATGATAATTAATATATATTGTAAAACATGGCAAAACCAGTGACACTTAAAACATCCAAATAATTTATTGTTATAAGGTCAATATAATCATTTTCATAATGATACTTTATTGGCAATTATACAACACAGAGCGCTGATACTATTATTGTATCCTTCACTACCATTGGTTGTCGGGTGGCGCAGTGATTAAGCGCTTTGCCTAGCTCTCACCTCTGTGGCCCAGGTTCGATTCCCGGACGCGGCACCATATGTTGGTATCTCGCCCTTGCTCCAAGGGTTTTTCTCTGGGTTCTCTGGTTTTCCTCCCTCTGCAAAAACCAACATGCTAAATTCCAATTCGATCTGTGGATTAGCCAGGACCTGGCTTTGGTCAGCCCACATTGGTTGTATGTTTCAGATCTTGTTAGAAATTAATTTATTTTATTTTTAAACAGTCAAGCTTGGTAATTGTTAGCGAAGACCTCTTATCTTACCTGAATATGAACTCCTGCATCCAAATGTAACTATATATCCAGTGCCATTTAATACTCACAACCCAACTACTCAACCCTCTATCAGCCAATTCTAACGACAAGCAATAGGCTCATTGATTAACCTGGAAGGTTCTGACTGCCTAAGATGCGACCAGTACGATTATCAGGGATTTCATTAGAAGCTGGCAGCAACTGGCAAACTCTGGAGGCTTTAACTCTGGTTATTTCTCCCGACTACTTAATACCAACTGAAGACAAAGTAAGACTCCATGTTAAAAAGAGTATAAAAGAGGAGTTTTGAAGTTGTTTCTCCAGCTTAATACATTTATAGAATATGGCAGCTATGTGAAAACTTAGCGAAACCCCTGGATTATACCTTTATTTCCATCTCAAGTGGGTGAGGGCCCAATTTAAATAGAACAGCTATGTTGCATGCCTTATTGTGTCACTCTTAAAATCTATTTGCACATTTTGGTCTGATCAGTTTCAGTTGCATGTTGTCCCCCAATCAGCAGCTGGTCAAAGAGAAGAATCGGTTTAATCAAGGAGGCAAACAATTTTTCGGCTAAAGTGAACAATCTGCACCGAAAAAAAGTGGTCGGTAAGTGGTCGGTAAGTGGTCGGTAAGTGGTCGGTAAGTGGTCGGTAACTTTTTTTCGGTCGGTAAGTGGTCGGTAACTTTTTTTCGGTGCAGATTGTTCACTTTTTTTCGGTGCAGATACACGCCTTTCATAAGTTTTACTTCCGGTCACGAAGACGAGGCTCCAGGTGGTTTGAAATCCAAGATGGCGGACAACTGCTCAGTCTCAGCTAGAAAGTACCTCCGAAAAGGACTCGAAAAGTGTGTTATTTAGTAGATCGTACCTGAATTTGGCTTCAGAATCACTGTATTTATGTTCATGTAAAGTCTACCGTATATTAACTGATGATTTGCATGAAAAACGTCCACGTTCTGGGCAAAATACCGAAAGAGCGCGGATGAAACTTTTAAAAACTCTTAACTTTTGTTGAAACTCTCAACAGATCAGTACCACAAAAAGCACACGCCGTATGAAATACTGCATTGCTGTGTACACTATGTCCTGGAATAACTCTTGAGACGTGATTTGTAGTGTAAGCCGACCCAAAACTGAGAAAGAGTATGGCTGATACGGTTGCTTGAAATATGACTAACTTATGGTTGTTCAGTTAACGTACAACTTTGAGGGAAGTGGGGGTTTCTTGGTGTTACAGATCACCACATATGTAACACAAAGAAAACTACTGTCTTCTAAAGCAAAACAACACCCTGAAATACAAAGAACCCTATCCCCAGAAACAATGAATCAAACAATGAATCTGCTTCACCAAGAAGCACCCAGAAAAGTGATATTTGAAGTATGCGGGCATCAGGCGTCGTATTAGGTACAGGCATTCCCGGAAAAATATGTTCTCTTGGTGTCAACGTACTCAAGAGAAGAGAAATCTTCAAGCATAATTCTGACTCTTGGAAACAATGATAGCTACAGCTACCAGAATGAAGAAAATACTGTTGATGATATTCAATCAATGGGCATCAGTCAAACGATGAAAATACAGATTCAACCGACCGCTATTGAAAAACCTGCTCGTTTTTCTTCTTCAAGGAAATAAAAAATAATATTGGTTTCTACACAGGATTCTCATCTTCTAAAATATTTCATGTCTAGTATGATTTTTATAATGTTTGAGAGAAGGGAGAAATATCATTTACTGAAATAAATGTTTAATTGAGGCTAACAGTAATATGGGAACTGAGGGAATACCACTTATAAACAGTGGCTATACAAGCAATCCAGGTCAATAAAAATATGAAAACATTAAGTACTAAATAAATTGTAACAAACGTATTAAAACTATTAACTGGTAAAATAGGTGTTAACTAAGTGGTGGTTGAAGGTGATATTAAAATTAGTCCACATGAAATTGGGGGAAATTATTCATAAGATGAGTGATAATGTGTGTATGGATAGCAGGGTTTTAGCCCAGAAGGTTTGGGGTAAGGTGAAGCAAAATCAGAAATGAGAAAAACACTAAAAAAAAGGAAAATTATAAGTAGTGAGAGCTGCTAAATAAGCAATAACTGATATAACAATGTGGTGGCCTGATGATATGAGAGTGAAGGGAGTGGGGGAAGTTGCTTGGGGAAAGGAGGGCATTGGCACCCCTGCCCCATCTCCCCTTATTTGACTGGCTAAAACCCTAGATAGGGTGAGCTAATTATATACCGCACAGAGCATGCAGGGATAGGGGAATTAAGGAACCACTACTAATTACAATCGGTTTGTGCTAAGCTTTTCATTATATATAATTATCAAATTATCAATAATTGCACAAAAGAATATTTTGTACAAAATGGTAGTGTTAGAAATTTGAATTCCATTCAAAAAGCCCAAGCAGTGTCCAAAAGCCTCTGCTAGATATATTCTAACTACAAATAAACTTATTTTAATGGTATATGAATAATAAAATCAATACCGTATGCTGTTACACAATAATGTAAGTGATACAAAGTCAGGGAATATACATTGAAGGGTAGGGTATGAATTGTATACAATGTGAAAAAAGGGGATGAAAAAATAGAATTTACCATATAATGGGTAGGGATAGGGGAAGGAAAACGTGCTATCATTCTTTATTAATGTAAAAGTTATGTACATAATTTAAGTGAAAACGGCTTTGGGGAACTATGAACGGATAAACCATATTCTAACTGGAACTATATATGTCTGGATGGTTATCCAGTATAATGGCTGCTGTTTCGGTATACTCGTTGCCTGCATCTTATCAGTTGACTCCAGCTTTTTCCAATGTTTGTTTTCTGTTAGGTGAACAGTAGTTACGTATCCCATCGATAGCACTTCACTTGCTGTATTAAATAGCAAAAGAGATTAGATATCATGACATGAGCTTATTAAACAGCCTATCAGAAATAAACTAAAATTTGCTTTGCACCTCATAAATCACTTTGCCTCAATTTTAGACCACAATACTAATTTACTTTAGGCAGAAGATATTTCCGACTCCTTTAAGTTAGCTTAGATATCTTCCACGGAAAGATGCCCCTGAAATAATTAATATCGTCCTCTGTAAGCTGCAAACGGTTTTTAGATTTGCAACCTGTCGGGTGTATACATTGTTCGGAAATGACCGATGACTTGATCAAGTAGAAAAGTACTTTTCTGTGCGCTAAACAATATACTAAAATAATGCAGACTACACATGGACATAAATACAGTGATTGTAAAACCAAACACAGGTATGATTTACTGAATAACATACTTTTGGGAGTACTTTCGGAGGTACTTTCTAGCTGAGACTGTGCAGTTGTCCGCCATCTTGGATTTCAAACCACCTGGAGCCTCGTTTTCGTAACCGGAAGTAAAACTTATGAAAGGCGTGTATTGTTCACTTTTTTTCGGTGCAGATTGTTCACTTTTTTTCGGTGCAGATTGTTCACTTTTTTTCGGTGCAGATTGTTCACTTTAGCCCAACTGGCTTTTCCTGTAAAACAGCTGTCACACTAATATATAATAATTATGTGATTTTTTAATAAAAAGTTATATAACAAAATAACGTACATTCAAGGTCTTGAAAAACTATGGATGCATGCATGAACAGAACACAAGTGCATTTAATGTGGCAGCTTTTCAAGATCTTGAAAGTTCTTCTTACAGGACATATCAGAACTATTTTCAATTTTGTTTTATAATATAAAATTTGATCTACGTGAAAAGAAAATTACTACTCATGCATAACAATTATCGTAAGAAAATCAAGCATGCTGAAGTTCGAACATTATTGGACATATGGTAGAATGACATATATGTACCTTGACAGGACTAAACCGCTTAGGGTTGGTGCTCTTGATATAGGTGGTACATAGCCTATATATATACTGTGGCAAGAAAGTCTCCTTAGACTGTGCAAACCATAGTGCTGTGAATTTTGCTGTCAGAGTGTGTATAATGGTAATGTATTCCCCAGCTCTCTGATAGTAAGGAAGAATCTCCTAAAAAGAAGAGTAATGCCAGAGATTGGTGAATTGTAGCCCTGGGATTAAAGGCACATAAAGAAGTAAGGGTTTCCATCAGGCGGAAGATGGTGAACTGCATCTCTTATTTTATACATTGCCACTTTTAGGTTGAATTAAGCAGACTGTTCATTCTAGGCCATGTATATTCTCACAGTTATAAAAGTATTGAATAGTTTGCACTTTTGCAAGATATACATTGTAAATAAGGCATATACAGTATAACTGGAGATCACATAAAATATTATTATTATTCCTGATAATGGCTGAACCTGTCTAATATAAACTGCACCAATATATTGGAATAAACCAAGAGCTGGCCCTTTGTTGCCTTAACTAAGGCTACACACATTTTTTGTTTAACTTTTACATGACGGGCTAAAGCTAACCTTTTCTTGGGAATGCGATTACTTAGGTTATATATGATCATTAGTTAATATTTTGTGTGTGGATAATACCCTAAAATGTACCACAATATAATCACAACTGTGGACATTTCAATGGATAACTTAAGCTATAGTTCCACAGTTTGAGCCAGGGCAAAAATACAGTGATTTGTTAAACAAAATTATATATTCCAATGCCCATATCTCGGCCGCTTTTCATCGTATTTGATATTGCTCTTTCCGAATTTGTGGTCCGAAAATTCTACATCTAAATTTTGCAAATTTGTGACGTCACACCGGCACTATTGAGTTTCAAACTATGAAAGGAAAGTCACAAAAAAAAGCAAGGCCAACAACGACAACAAATCTACAAACAAAGGACAAACGGCTTACATAAAAGCTTGTAGCCCCGTGATCCCGCGCAACCGGATGGTTGGTTGCAAACGAAGTTCGGTCGAGGGGGGTCATTTTCATTGTATTGTACAATAGGTCAAAGCTTCCCACTTTTATCTCACTCGGCCGTACACCCCACACCGCGGCAAAACGTCACGTGTATGGCGCTGTTGATAAGCCGCATGCGTCTGATCTCCGTACGCGTATATACGTGAAATGCTTCACGAAAAATAAAACTACTTGAAAGATAAACCTAAAACGCTACTTTTGAGCCCTCCAAAATTTATGTATCATACCACAACAGAAACAAGGGCAGCAAAAGGATACTGTTAGTTTGTAAGCCTAACTGCGAATAAAAAGTAAAAACTTTAATTATTCAAAAACACTGTACAACCTTTAAAAGACTGCCATGTCCTGATTTGTGCACTGAGCTATTTCTAATCGCTGGTAGCGAGTAATGGGCGAAAGGAGAAATGCTAAACCTCACTCGGTAATCATAAACAGGAAGCTCCATACACAACACTAAAGTAAACGCGCGCAGATAGTAAATGATATTTATGCAATTACAATTTTTTTTAAAGATCAACAGCTCTATGACTATTATCAATTAAAAAACAAATGGAATTGGGGTGCACATACTGGGAGCATTCTTCTACTCCCCGACGCGCATCCCGATGAATGAATATACAAATAGAAACGTAAACTGAGCAATTCAACAGGCTCTGCCAGACTGTCGAATCAGTCAAACATACACAGTAACTAAAACTAAATGCAATTTTGAGTCATACATACTTTGAAGTGCTGTCGGCAGTGTCGAGAGGTCTACGACTGCCAGCTCCGCCTGGATAATGTATCCAATTACATGGCCACTGTCGCCAACGTAGCCACAGACGTCCAGGTTGAAATTGGTAACCTCTTCGAATCCAGTCGCCCTTTCGAAACCAAGAACACCATTCTTGCGTACCAGCCTATTGGGGTCAACCTCTGATGCTCCTTCAGCCCTATCAGCAGTATGGTCATCAGAAGAATCTTTAGCGCGGAAATCTGCCATGATCTTATGAGAAATGCTAGTCAAGACTGAAGCTACTGTGGGCAAGAGGATTATTATATGGTGACGTGTAAACGTCATGTGTCATTGTAACCAATAAAAGAAATGCACATGAACTAAAGAGGAAATCCAGGAATGAGCTGGTGGTCATGTCAGTGACTTTCCGGTTTAAAAATCAACTCCCTAGTAAATTGGATTACACTTCAGTGAGTCGACGTGAACCGTGTGCTAAAATGTTATGGTTATATGTTGCTCTTGGTTTCAAGGATGAACATCCTTATATCAAAACATTTTTATGTTCTATGGTCGAGCTAGATATACAAACTAATACATTTCATATCGCAGTATATTTAGATGTGCGTTTACACCAAAATCGGAGGGTGGGGTCACTAACAATAGGATCTTTCTAATTAAAGCCCCTGTTTCGCAATCACAACGGATATGATGTATGCATCAATGGCAAATAACTTGTAGGTTTTGAAAATACGAAAGCGAACAATCCTCAGTTGCACAAGCTGCAAACGCGCTTGAATGAGCTGGAACGTTTTTGTGTGTAAATTATGCACATTTCATCAAGTCTAACCTCGCTATTATCAAGTGGCTAACAACAATTCTGAAGACAAACATCCCCGCTTTCCGATTTAGGATTTTTTTTATGAGTGTGGCACCTTGTTTTGAAAGAGAAAAACATATGTCAGGAGGGTTGGTGTGGTATGGTCATAAGTGCATGAAGGGTTCTGATGATGTTGTTTAGGAAGATTTGTACGAGGGCACAGCAAAGTCAATGGAAGGGGTATTAGCTGGGGAGTGTTTTGGGCAAGCAAAAGAGGAGGGTTGTAATGTAGAAGTTGTTTGGCAAGATGGCGACTCAAGTTCTTCGAAGAGCGTCCTTGAGCACCATCCTGATGGTAAAGTGTACAAGTGTGGTGGGCAGTTGGAAGGGCGCACACTAACAACCTGAAGGAAGCAGCAAAGAAGAAGGAGTTCTCCGCAGACATCATAAACAAGTTTAAGGAAAAGTTTCCACTGATAGAAACTGTGAAGTGTCAATGTGCAAGACATAAATCTGGTTGTGGATGTTTATCTGAGACCTTTATAAAGTGTGCAAGAATAAACCACTTTCTGTTGCCTGCAGCAATGTAAGGATCCTGCTGAATATGCAAGGAGGATGAGGGCATTGGGTGCATATCATGCACGGAACATTCATGAGTGGGAGGGTGGGCAGTGTGGCTTCCATCGGACGAAAGTTTGCACATGTAAGAAATGCAATGATGACGATGAACTTGAGTGCGAAGGGAATGCGTATAAAACAAAAAATGTTGTTACTTGTGACTTCCACTGGATAGCGTATCAAATTGAATGTGAACGGAGGGCAGAAAACGCTGACCATATCATACACCCGGAAATGGGACGTGGCCATTCAAATCTGTGCGAGGCTCACTTCACAGTTCTACCTCAGTTCCGTTCCAAGGATCAGAGCCTTTGCAGTTAATATTCCCTTGTCAATAATTCTCTACCTTGTCAATAATTCTGTACCTGATTCATCTGCCATTTTGCTGGTAGATGCACCACCTCTTTTGACTGATAAACTGCTCAGTTGACATGAATTATTGATTGACACCACACAGTAAATTGACAGAGATTTGTTATACTGCGGAGTAAAGTATACATTTTGAAATCCACTAAATTATATGTGTTTAATACTGAAGGTATTTGAAATATTCGAGTTTCATCCCCAGCACCTAAATTATTATTGACCAGTATGAACAGTAAAAGCTAAGGGTAGAACTGAAAATGAGGTGTTTTCTTATGGTACATTTGTCCCTGATACCAAAACCGTTATGGGATGTCATAGTCTGGACATTTTGGCAACTGTCTCTCTATGTTTATTTTTCAAAGGTTACACTACATGACATCCACCAACTGTGATTTGTGCCAAGGCAACATGTCCTGGTGCTATGAAGTTTGTGGTCCACAGTATCACTGGGTGATAGACCTGTACGAAAGACTGAACCTCCCTGTTGTCCCGTGTGTAGTGGAGGCCTTACAGAGAGCAGTTGAGGAGCGAAGGGCTGCATTGGAAAAGCAGAAGGCAGAAGCTTCAAAGTAGAACAGAATCAACATGAAAGTAGCCAGGGTTGAGGATCAGGCAGCAAGAAAGAAGTGGGGAAAGAGACGGGCAGTGCAGCATACAATGTACGTATGATGGCGATGATGAAGAGGAGAGTGGTGATGATGGAAGTACAGTGGAGGTAGAAGTACCTGATGGGGGTATTACTATCATAAGTGGCAGAAAATGCAAATGCGGCTCAACTGAGCACAGAAGGACATCACACAGTGCATGTCCTTTGAATAAGAATAAAAGTTAGGGCATTCTCATGGCCAGAGTGAATCGTTTGGCCAGGGGTGTAAAAATGTATAGAATCCTGTTCTATGTTGTTGTTGTTGTGACCAGGAAGTGATCAATTTTAGGGTGATAGTGTCGATATTGTATGTGTGATTTTAAAGAATCATAGTCAGCCACAAAAACAGAACTCATTTAAAAATACTGTGGTTGCTTCCCAGAATTAGGTGATGGAAATGGATGTTTTTTCTCACTCTGTAATTTTCTGGCCAACAAAATGGCAGCCGACTAAGATTCTTTAAAGTGCCTATAACCATTTTGCAATGTTTATTGCTAACGAACCTCCGAAGAGTTTTGAGTACTTCTGTGAAGAAAGTTTTGGTTTTGAGTGAATACTCTATGTTCTACGCTTGTTTGAAATCGTGTAAATGTGACCTTCCCTGATCCATGACCGCGTAAGCAAAAGCCTGGGTCGATACCTGTATTTACGTCATCTTGACGTCATGTAATTAATTCGGCTTTGCAATCATTTGAAGAAATACTTTTTTCTTTACTAACAACTCACAAACTGTGTATATTTTCTATGCATCGATGTTGTTGTGATAGAAAGGCGCCATGGAGAATAATGAATTAATGAGGTGACGTACATACAGGTTTCGACCCAGGCTTTTACTTACGCGGTCATGGGCCAGGAAAGGTCACAAAAGGTCACATTTACACGATTTCAAACAAGCGTAGAACATAAAATATTCACTGTAAATCAAAACTTTCTTCACAGAAGTACTCAAAACTTTTCGGAGGTTCATAAGCTATCAAACTTGCAAAAGGGTTATAGGCACTTTAATCATTTGAAACTGGAAATGAGGGCCAGAAAGTGTTATACATGTAGTTCATTTGTAGAATGCTACCAGTGTCAATATTGTGTGATTTTAAAGAATTATAGTCAGCCTCAAAAACAGAACTCATTTAAAAATACTGTGGTTGCTTCCCAGAAATAGGCGATGGAAATGGATGCTTTTTCTTACTCTGACCAACAAAATGGCAGCTGAATATAATTTTTTAATCGTTTGAAACTGGAAATGAGGGCCAGAAAGTGTTATAGTTCATTTGTAGAATCCTACCATAGCATTTGCATCAAATAATCAAGTCTTTGTCAATCAGGCATACATATGTATCAGTTAGTTTCTTGAAATTGTGTCACATTTGAGCAACAGTTTATACTTCACTGCAAAATGTGAATTTATAAAAATTCATCCTAATATATTGCTGCTGGAAATACTGATGAAGTGATAATTTATTTATAATATACTATACTTACAGAAAAGTAATAAAAACGAAGGATAGCACTTCCTCAGATGTGATAAAGATATTTGTTTTTGTTTGTTATATTATTTTAGTGCATTTATTCGGGGTGGAAGTCATGTGGCAGGGGGTCATGTTTATTTCAAGCTTGCAAAAGTCTTGTTGTCCCTGATTGGAGAACCTATGAATGAAGAAAGTTGCCAGAAATTCTAGTGTTCATGCTGAGGCCCATAAAGATTATCAACTACATGTATACACCATTCAGTTGAGAGAAAACATGGTTAGGGTTCACGCTAAAATATAAAACTGGTTACTGGCACAAGTGCTTTATTGACAAATACAGGTACATGCTGACTGTGTACAATGAACGAAAAATAATGACTGCACAAGGCCGAGTGTAGTATAAAGAAATTTCGAGTTCACTGTACAGTCAGCAAGTGCTGTATGTGTCATACACTCGAGTGTCTAAACCTTTTATATTCCAACTAAGTGCATTGCATGTATGGTCATTAGCCAATCCTGCTCGGCTTTGGTACAATGCATGAAGTTGGAAAATTAATTTATATTGCAGTGAGAAAACATGAAGCATGCATACATGGAATTGTTTTTATTCTATATACACTGTAACTGCCCAAATAATGATAAAAAAGGATAAAATATAAACTATAAAAATACATCTGGATTTCAAAAATATTATACATCTGGATTACAAAAATACATATTGATTTCAAAAATATTATTTTCACAGAATAAACTAAAACATTATGTACATTTTTTTTTGGGTATATATATTTTTTTGGTATAAAGTAGGGATCAAGAACAAGTTAGTGTAGTTTACGACTCCAATCGAAAATTTCCTATTGAGAATCACTAGAAAATCAAACATTTTAGAACGACAAAACTCCACATGATTTTACCACTCCTGTCAATATTTGGGGAATTTGTCATTCTAAAATGTTTGATTTTCTAGTGATTCTCAATAGGAAATTTTCGATTGGAGTCACATGGTGATTTTATGCCGCTACTTCTTCTTGTTTGCTGGCCATTTCGCAGCTGCCAAATCACCGATGTTGACATGGTACACCTACAAGAAACATAATTCAATCAGTATAAAGCATAGTGTGTAAATCCCAGAAGCTGGTCTGCAAACGTAAAACATATTGCTAGCACATTGTAAATCTAAATCCTGCAGGGAAATATTTGACACGAGGAACCATCGTTCACAACAAACGTATCCATACAGGGCATTATTACAAGAAAGCTGGAACGGCCAATAGTGCATGACAGTGCGACGTGAACGTTTTTCTTTTCCTGAAAAAGTTAACTTACCGATTGGTGCGTTGGATCTGGCTTGTCAACAAGATCCCCCGCCACAAACCTTCTCACCACCTCCTTGAGACTTTCGGGGTAAACATATGTTGGCTGTGTGTTTACCCCCACACCCAAACTTTTGCCGCTACCAAACTAGGAGGAAAGGAAACGCAGTGTAAGTGTTTTGTATTCACAACGTATACAGTGCTAAAAACTTTAAATTTCTCACAATAGTTGGATATATTTTGTTTTTACAATTAGATCGCTTACCAATTTGCAGTCTTTTAGGTTTGTTTAAAGGGAAAAACGATAAAATCGAAGAGAATTATCAAGGCTAAGTCGGAAACGCTTCTGAAAAGTTTGGATAGCAAAATGTGTGATTTTTTTTACTTCACACGGAGTAGCGAGTCCGTTTCAGCAAGACACATCTCGTCAATATATCTTGCCAGATCGAGCAAGCTTTCAAAAAGATTTAGGACGAATAAGAACTTACCCACAATAAACACCACAGTCTCTTGTAAATGCGGCTCCTGGCCGCCGAAGGACTCTCTCCCTCTTTAACTTTCTGGCTTCTCAGTAGCCGCATTAGACCATGAGGAGCTGCACCATATCTACCGAAAAGTTTTCGTTAGCCAGAGATACAAAAAGTGGAAATGAAAAGCAAAATTATTCAAAATTTAACACATTTACTTACCCATTTCGCACGAATTCTGCATTGAATGCCTCAAGCGCGAGTTCAAGCGTGGCTTCGAAGGCTGCCATATTTGCGCTTCTGAGTTGCGCCTCGTGCGAATGAGGTAACTCCGCTGAAAATTTGCAGGCTCGATTACTTTCATTAGCAACTGGACCAGTCTCCTAACACGGCCAGTGAAATTCCCCGCGAAAATACGCAATTTTCAAAGGCCTGATACAATGCCCAATGTAAAATGGAAAACACACATCATAAAACCAAATTACTACTAATAATTGATCTTACAGCTAAATATGGCTTTGTTCTGAGAACCTCAAAAATTGCCGGTGCTCATACCTTAAGTGAAAAGCCAAAGCCAGAGGCTTGTATGGCAAAGGTCAGGGATAACTGAGAGCTATAATATAAATGGGAATACTTACAAGAGGATAAGTACAAAATACAAACACACAAAAAATCATGTAAAGATAGGTAAACATTTTACAGGAAATGTTTGTGATAAATTAAGTACGGTGGCCCATAAGTGCACTTCGAATTCAAAACCTCACTCCGAATTCAAAACCCCACTCCGAATTCTAAACCCCACTCCGAATTCTAAAACCTCACTCCGAATTCTAAAACCTCACTCCGAATTCTAAAACCTCACTCCGAATTCTAAAACCTCACTCCGAATTCTAAAACCTCACTCCGAATTCTAAAATCTCACTCCGAATTCTAAAACCTCACTCCGAATTCTAAAACCTCACTCCGAATTCCAAAATCTAAAACCTCACTCCGAATAATAAACCCTGTGGTGACAGGAACTGGGCCGAGCTTTCTCGAAATGCATCACGGGATAAGAACCTGCAGTGGTCAGCGGTCTCCAAGGTCACAGTTTCAAGAATGTGTATTGATTGAGGCCGTTAGTAATGTAGGGACAAGCAAACCTCACTCCGAATTCTAAAACCTCACTCCGAATTCTAAAACCTCACTCCGAATTCTAAAACCTCACTCCGAATTCTAAAATCTCACTCCGAATTCTAAAACCTCACTCCGAATTCTAAAACCTCACTCCGAATTCCAAAATCTAAAACCTCACTCCGAATAATAAACCCTGTGGTGACAGGAACTGGGCCGAGCTTTCTCGAAATGCATCACGGGATAAGAACCTGCAGTGGTCAGCGGTCTCCAAGGTCACAGTTTCAAGAATGTGTATTGATTGAGGCCGTTAGTAATGTAGGGACAAGCACAGGCGGCCCAAGCTCAAGTTACGAAAATATAAGGGTTTGTATGGGGCGTAGCGAGCTCAAGTTACGAAAATATAAGGGTTTGTATGGGAGCGTAGCGAACTCCGTTTACTAGCCAGAAATACTGTAAAATATTTGAATAAAAATTACTTACCTTGCCACTGTGATGTCTTCCGTCGTGTTTCTCTCCTTGTAGGGTAGTTAAAAAAAAAACCGGCTGAAATCAGTTGATGGGTCTATTGGGACATTGTTCCTTATGGCTGTCCATGTTGCCTCGAGACATTCAAAGGTGCAGCTCTCAAATGCACACTCAATAAATTTGAGCACATTGAATTTCATGCAACTCGAACGCCTCTCTTGTCCCCGTCCACTGGCACCCTGTTACATTGCATTTTGATTTCATGTTTCCCAATAGCATTTTTAGTGCGATATTCATTGGCAAATTGTAAGTACTACTTATTAGCTTTCTACATTTAGGACATTTATGCCCTTCAGGTTCCCCTTCCTGTAGTCGCCAACAGCAACCATAACAGACCTTGAATCCCTTCTACAGAATCTTCTTCAACCATTATCACCAGTGGTTTGGCCACAGGATTTTCGAATGCACTGAGAGACCTGTTGGAATGATTTACATTTTAAAAAGATGTTATGGTAATCAATCACAGTTATAAATTTTCAGTTAATTTGAAATTCATGAGGCTTGAGATTAGCCTTATAATTGGGTAATGGTTAAATGTTCTGGGAGCTCTAAATCCCTCGACACTTAAATGTGCAAAAGCCGGTTTTCTTTAGTTTGCATCAAGGTAATAGGAGATATTGTAGTTGAGTCTACGAATAGCAGTTTCAGCGGTATTGACCCGAACGCCTCACTTCAATGTAATGAAGCGCCATTGAAACCATCATTCTTACACGACACCAACACCCTCCTAAACAAGCACGACTAATTTAGATACAGTTTGAATAGCGCTTCATTACATTGAAGTGAGGCGTTTGGGTCAATACCGCTGAAACAGCTATTCGTAGACTCAACTACAATATCTCCTATTATTACTGATAATCACTCATGCACACCGATGAAACGGCGGTTTGTGTATATGAATTACTGACTTTGTCATAAACAAACGAACGAGGCCGTTCCGATATGAAGTAAATACCCACTGGTTCTCGATTCTCTCGTTAAAATGCAATACTGAAATGTTTTAAAAGGGATAGTATACATTACAAGCTTTCACATGGTATAAGTTTGACTTTGTTTGGTGATATACAAATGAAATAATTTGCGAAGTGAAACCATTGTTGAAAATAGCTATAACCTGAAACATAATAGGCGGTCATTTTTGCCAACCAAAGGTTTAACTATATATAGGGATAAAGTTCACCTTCGATTTGAACAACTGGGCCCAGAAGCCTATCTACTGAATCTTTATTGGCTTGAAATAACCACGACTATCACAGTTTACCTTCGATTTGAACAACTGGGCCCAGAAGCCTATCTACTGAATCTTTATCGGCTTGAAATAACCAATCTAGTGCCAGTTCTGCCCCGTTAAGTGAGTGTCCGCTGACCGGATCATCATGGGCTAAGTATTATATTTCCATCACAAGTTGTAAATTTCGTCCAAGTGTACGATGCCTTATAACGAGTGCTATATTTCGATTCAATTATTGTTGAAATTTCATTTAGTCATAAATACCTTTCCTAAGTCTTACATATCGGACACAAGTTTTATATATCTCTTAGCAAGCCTTTTGAATCACACGTAAGTCGTATATATATTGAACACAAGTCGTATATATTCACAACAAGTCTTATATTTCTCGAACAAGTTGTATATATTCACAACAAGTCCTATATATTTGAAAGAAGTCGTATGTAATTCAACACAAGTATTATTGTCCAGATTGGCACGCCATAATCAAGAATAATAACAAAACATTTTCGAAAGCAACTCAACTGCAACATCTTTAGTTTAGGCAGAGAAAACCTCTCAGAGATTTGTTCCATTCCTCAGCGATCAGAGTATTACAAACTTATACCATGACAATTCAGGAAATTGGTGATCAAATTTCCCCTCAAGCCAAGCATTTGGAAGAGTTTGTAAAAGTCCCTTGGCCGAAGCGGCCTCAGGACTTAAACGAACTCTCCCTCAGCTTGTGGGGAAATTTAATCACTAATTTCCCTCTTGTCATGGTATTACTTATAATAATAATAAATTACTGGTTGGAAAACACTGGTTTTCGAATTTATGTGTACTTTTTAGCTACAACTTATGCACATGAATTTGAAATTTCACAGCATACTTTTGACGATATCCAGTTACCTTTCTCCTGTCGGTTAGGAAAACCAAAATAACTATTATTTGTTTTGGCTGCTATTTAAATTTCTTGCATGCAATGTTGTGCTATTATAATGTAGTGGAAAATTAAATTATGATAATTGCACAGCACAACATGGTAATTGGATATCTTCAAAAGTATGCTGTGAAATTTCTTCATTTTAGAAGACAAAACATACAACTTCAATTTTTATTTAAAATATTAAGATACCTATAAGGTTGTGGGAGTCTGGGGTTTCATTTGACTAGCATGGGTTAACCAGGGACTAGTTTCTTTGGGTTGGCTGGAGAATTAACAGTGTGCACAAGGCTGTGGGGGGAATCTAGCAGTGATTTAACAATGTACAGCAACAGTGGAAGTAAAATATGGTGCTCTAAGAGAGCACAGTTGAGTGGAAAACAGATTTGCCAGAACAGTTAACATTTTCATAGCTCTGGATTAGGCAAAAAATCCATCTTGGAGATTTTAAATGGAAACCTCTCCAGTGATTGTAGCTATCGAGGATTGTGAACTCCTAATCTCAGCTATACTAATTAATAGTATTAATAATATTGTTATCCAAGGGTCCATGGAGGCAGGGTATTTTATTGTTTTTAACAGGAACCTAGTGTTCTTTTTGCCGTGGAAATAACTGCTACATGTATTTAACAAAAGAAAATGTTAAATGCCCCACTTTCTTGCAGGGGGAGTGGTGCATTAGTAATAGTTATTACTCGGTTCTTTTGCATAAAAAGGTTAATTGTTGATATTTTCTGACATCAGGTGCCATAACAAGATATTTTGAAACAAAACGGCAGCAGTTTCTCGACACCTTACCAGAAAGGAAGGAAAATGTGGAGAGAAAACAAAAGGATAAGCGCCTTACTTCGAGGAGGAGAAGGGTAAGTACAGCAAATGTAAAGTCCTTACATCAGGCATATTGTGATTGTATCAGTGCTCCGGTATTTATATCAGAAGGAAAAAATCATTCAAGTGTACTTATGGTATGTGCAACTTGGATGAAGCCTTGGGAGTAGTAGGAATAAAACTATTAAAAAGGTACTGAGTGATAAACAATGTGGAGGTGGATCAACCTACATTTTGGTTTAATAGATTTGAAGTTTAGTTTTTATCTGTGGCAAAGTAAACTACTGCTTCGAATATTCAGCAAAAGTGTGATGCGAAAACAATTCAATACTTAAATCGTAAATCTTATTTTGTCGTTACAGCTTTATATGTCCAGATTAAAAGTCGCTGACAATGAAGAGAAAACAAAAATGGGCGAGGTAAATGCTTGCTTCATGAGTGATGAAGAGGACGGCCAAGGAGAGCAAAAGGGCAGCTGGGTTGTGAGAAAACCTGGTTGGAGAAGTCCAACACTGAATAACCTACTTACTGCTCTTCAGGGAAAAGTCGACTTACGAGAGAGTTCTTCATCGTCATCAAAACATCCAAAAACCCCACGTCTTCTCCATGGACCACCATCTGATCGAGTCCAGCCATCCAATGCCCTTGGTTGGGCTGTTGCGCCGAACGATGTTGTTGAAGTGGAGTACACTGGAGAGCGACCCAGGAGCCCTGTTGGTCAACCGATTACCCCAGCCTCAAGCCTCGCACCCGAAAGGAATACCGGTATGGTCAGGGTTCGACAAAGACAATCTCCTGTGGCGCATGAGTCCAGCGAATCCTCTGACTCCAATGACAACGGTTGTGATGAAGAACAAGAGAACTCTACACCTAGATGTAGGAAAACACCAAGAAGTGCAGTGCGTGCAGCTCTCTGTTCTATCGTCCGGCAGTCAAGGAAAAGGAACCGTGTATTGTGATTAAAGACATTGCCGTATTATCAGGATGATCAACATTTTAAAGAAAAAACAAATCAAAAACACTGTTACCGTTTTAATTTATTCACGACAGCATGACGCAAAGGGGTCTCGTGATAAATTTAATTGTTTAGTTTGTTGACCATCGACATATACTTAGTACCCCGCATAATGGGGGGAGAGGGTCCAGACGTGGACGTTAGTATGGGCATTAAGACAAAAACAAGTTCTGGAGCAAAGTCATGAAATGAACTAACATGGTCTTCTGTAGTTGAAGCAAACATATAGATGTTTCATAGTCCTGAAGCTTCTAATCGATTAAACTCAGCATGATTTCCGCCTGAGCTCGGTACTTTTTTATAACTGTGGACGTTGAGGGATCTAACCTGAACGTTCATTTGACGTTAAGCGGGCCACTAAGAATATGTCGTTGGTCCCTTGGCAAAAAGAAACTAGTCAAATGCATGAGCAAGAATTAACAGAAATCTATGTTCTGTGCGAACCGGTTCGTATGTAGTAAGCACAATATTTATAAGGAATGTGATGTAAAGTGGAAAGCTGTAGTGTGCTAAGTGTGAACGCCCTACGAGGGAAAGAGAAAACATCTCTGACCCAAGTGGGACTCGAACGCAACGACCTCCAGGTTGCATGTCTGGCGTTCTACCAACTGAGCTATCAAGTCAGATGAGAGCAATCGTGGGTATTGGTGCGTTTTATGGGGTCACGGCGATTATATATGTATATGTAGTTATGATATGAAATCATGTTTGCCGCGTAGCACTAGTAAGTGTAAAGAATGTGATGTAAAGTGGTAAGCTGTAGTGCTAATATTTATAATATTTATAATACTGATACTTAAACGTATAGATAGTACATAGTATGTACGTATATATTACTAAGATTTAATAGTATTGTTACAGTTTATACGAGATATTAGTTGTATAATTATTTGTCCCATTGCTCGGGTTTCTGTAAAACTTCAAATAAAAGCAATGTACGGCAGAATATCGGGGGTGATTTATCTTTGACACGAGACGTATCGCGAAGTACGGCGGAATATCGTGGGTGATTTATCTTTGACACGAGACGTATCGCGAAGTACGGCAGGATATCGGGGGTGATTTCTCTTTGACACTTAGCGCATCGCGAAGTACGGCAGGATATCGTGTAATATTGGCCAATAAAGCGCCAAGTATGATCAAGATTCATTACCCGTATACTTTAAGAAACTTCGAAACCAGTGTAATATCATAGATTATTATATGGCAGCTCCGTGAGCGGGCAAGATGACTATGAATGCTGCAATCTGATTGGTTGCTCAGCGGGCAAGATTTTTCCATCTTGCCCGCTCAGGATTTTACAAAACCGCTCACAATTCTTCGTAAACAAATAGCGATAGCACCCATACATTTTGAAAGAAACTAAACAATTTGTGACATGAAGGCAAATACTAATTTAAAAATCGTTCTGCCTTTTCGTTTACAGCTAAAATTCACGTTTTTAGAGGGATTAATGCAGTTTTTTCTGGCTCTTGCAAGTTCGATGAAAACAACTGCAGCAAAAGCGACTGAATTGAACGAAGCTGGACTTACGGAGATAAAAAATTATAGCGAAGCTGAAATGGCCGTGACTTCAAAAACACAAATAAAAGTTCGGCTATCTCACAACGCTACTACAATCGTGGTACAAAGAAATAAAATTATTACGGAAACGAGTAAGCTTAGCACACAGTTTCATCAAAGAAAGCAGGTTTTATATTGTATGACCTAAGAAATTCAGCATTTACATTTGGTAAATGGCTTACAAATTAAGAGTATTTACTAGATTAATACTTACAAGTTTGTTTGTATTCTTCTACAGCTCTATTTGTCAAGTTTTGCAGTGCGCTTATCTGAGTTATCGCCACTCGAGTGATTTCAAATTCAACGCCGGTTTTCAACTTTCAAATCTTCCACAAATATGCACATTTTTGTTTCTAGTTAATGCATTCGGCCTTCCTGATGAAGTTGTCATTGAAACTCAGTACATCTGAAGTGAAGTACAGGTCAGTTTTCATCCATAAAAACGCATTTTTTTACGTCGGAAAACAAACTGTTTTGAACGCCACAAGGTTGAACTTCAAGTGAAAAGTCGTCGAGACTCAGTCTAATTTTAGATTGATTTCTATTCGCTCTTCAGTTTACCACGCAATGGGTTCCTGGCGCGTGTGTCAAAGTGTGATTTTATTCATTTGTGCCATATAATAAAAACCTTATTGACCAAGCTTGTTCGGTCAAGATGGGGGGATATTGGCCTCGTTCATTTTTTGCGTTTTTATGGACCTCGACTCCGTCTCGGTCCATAAAAACGCAAAAAATGAACTCGACCAATATCCTCCCATCTTGACCGAACAAGCTTGGTCAATAACCTCTACGTATCGCGATCCATACACACAACATTTCAACGACGTGTCTCATACCGGAAATTCCCAAATAGGGAAAAAGTCCGCATCGTGGAGTATACGGTATCTGACATTATTTGATACACTGCGTGTCCTAAACCATGATATGATTCCACACGGCCGAGTACTCTGCGTACACGAGTCCGTATCAGTTGGTTTCGTGGCCCGTATTCTTTTTGTTTTACAGTGTTAATTACTGATTTTATGGGGTGTAGTGGGAAACCTAACTTATTGAACATAGAGGCTGTGGCCTTGACATTACTGCTACATTCCTCAAAGGTATCTCCCTGTAGGAACGAGTCATCAGTATATCCTAGGCTGAGATGGCCTAGGTTATGTAAGGATGCATAGACTGGTTTTAGCAGTTTAGTGAAAATACATGGGGCACTTGACAGGCCATTAGGCAGGCATATATACTGGTAAAGTGTGGCATCAAATACAAACGTCAGATATTTTTGATGGTCAGAACAAACTGAAACAGTGTAGTAGGCATCTCTAAGATTTATTGATGCCATAAAACACCCAGGCTTCATCATTTTTATTGCAGACTCAAGGGTAAATTAATCTCAAATTGAAAGAAACTGTATGATTACTTATTAGTAACAGTCGAATCAGATATTTGAGATAGCAGTGTGATGATTTTAATCATTACATAGTTCAAAACATAGCAGTATGTCATTTGTACTTTATTGGTTATACAACTTCATACTTGTAAAAATCGTTTTTTTTTCTGGCATAATATATACAGAAACAAGATCATAGATCTCACAGCATTATACTCTTAGAGCTGCAACAAATTGTAGGCGTTGCACAGTACTGGAGAGCACCCAACAAGCAGCTTGGAGGAAAATATGTTCATACCTTCCAAGCCAGCAGACAAGATTTGTTACCCCAAAAAAGAAACAGTTTCAAGGAAGACAAAATCATAAAACAACCCCAAAAATACACTCTGGAAAAGATGTGAAAAATTCCCAGAAAGTATAATATTTTGAAAACCAATTCCCAGAAAGAGAGAACGTTTGCAACCTCCATAGGAAATCTACATATGCCCTCTTTAAAAGGTTTGTCGGCCAAGATTTGTACGTGTATATATGGACTGTCATTAAAGTTCCAGATATACTGGTAGTCTGGATTGATTTGAGCCAAGGGAATTAACAAACAATTATATAACATGGTGTTTAGAGATGACCGAGTAAGAGATAATGTGGACAATTTTGTCTTGCCCTTATTGTTGACATTGGAGAGTTTCCATTAGAGTTGTGTTCACCCTCACAAAAATTGTAAAACGGTTCACTCCTGCAGGACGTAAAAACGGTTTGAAAGAAAATACAGTCAATGAGAATGCAGGAAAGCCATTGTATATTACTCAGTATTACCAACCTTCCCATGATGCACTGCTGTTCTATCAATTTTTTATGTATTATGCAATGGAATATCCCACTTCTCACTTGTATTTTTGTTGTGTGTGCACAACCAGAAAATACAAGTGAGAAGTGGGATAATTCATGGTATGGTTATCACTCAAGACCATTGCATAACTAGTATTTTGACTGCTAAATAGAGGTTGACAGGAAAAAATAAGTTTACCAAGGTTGGGAGATGGATACATTTCCCAAACTTTTTCCAATGATTGCCATTAAAAGAGAGATTCCAACTTGGTAAACGTATCCATTTCCTATGATGTGATGCATAACATGCATAGCACTTTATAGTGTAGAAACAAGGCACATGTGCTACGTAATATGTTTGTTTTCTGCATTTATTTTGTCATTTATTTGCAGTAATGATACGTTTCTAGAATGTCTTTAAAACAAATGTGCAACTGACAAATCTGTAATCATTAATGAAGACAACAACTCCTCATTATAATAATGATCAACATCAATAATAAACTTTAACTTGAACAATACTTGGTGTACAAGTGCACACAATAAATGTGTGAAAAATATAATGTGCTAAATTGCACAAAATGTCTGGTAAATCAACCATAAATGTGCAACTAAATTGTGCAATATTTTACTAAATAGCTAGCACAATTTCACGCTGCACTGAAATTATACCTTTTTAGTGATATATGCCATCTTGAATAAATTGTTTAAATTCTGAAATCTGGCCATCCGGAATTTCATGATTACATGCCAGAATAGGCAGAAGAAAAACTTTCCTGACAGACAAAAACATGAATGGCTACTATTATGAATGATTTATGTGATAATCTCATATTTCATGAAATAAAGTAGCTTCTTTTAATATCGAAATGGAAGTAGTGAACATTTTGTTTTGGGGCACTTTACAACCATTTCCTGGGACACATAATACCCCATGAAGTGGAAGTGTTTTCAGTTTGTGATTTGCCTTCCTTTGATAGCACCGTCCAGGTCCAACAGTGAGTCCTACAGTCTGAGATCAAATGTCTGTTTAGAGGTTCACTGTCATTGGGCCCCCTTTCAGAAGTCTCGCTATTGGCATGTAAATGAAATGAAACTGTAGCAGGAAACTTCATTTTTGTTTTCACAAAAGCTTACATATAATATATTAAAAGTATTTATATATCATTGAAAATTCAAATTACTTTAGGTACTCATGTTTGACTTTTTTTACTGTAAACTAATATATTTTTAATAAGCCCTGTTGGATGTGAGGTCTGTTCACCATATTTGCACCAGCTACAGTAAATTCCAAACAGCGGCTTTCTCATGGTTACAATCAAATTTGTTATATACCAGGTGTCAAACATAGTTTTTTCTCATTGATCGAGAGTGTATCATGTGAAATTCGACTGAGTGGACCGGCAACAACAGAACCGAAGTTACGTCACCAGAAATGCAACATTGAGTGACCTTAGTTTAGCAGTTTTAGTGTGCATGTTTGCAAAATCCATTCAGAGGACAGTGATGTCTTTAATTGTTTTGTTTTCTTTGACAATTGGTATATAATAAATTTGACTATAACTATCAGAAAGCCGCTCGGCTCCGCCTCAGGAAACATTGGCGGTCTCGGGACCACAAAACATACTGTTTACCTCGGTCCCAGTAAATAAGTGTTAAGTAGAAAATAGTAAAAACAACTACCAGATACATAACAGTCGAAACTGTAAATCGTGGCTTTAGCAATAATTGCATGCCTTGAGAATAGCCTCCTCCACAGGCATCTCTAGTTGTAAGAAAAACTCTAGAAAAAGCAAGATTGTGGATTTTAAAGAAAGAATGTCCAATTTTCGTCCACATCAATCCACAGGGTGACCAACGACCAACTCTTACTATTTCTTTTATTTCCGTAATTTCTTATTACTAGATGATGCCTGTGGAGGAGGATACCCTGAGAATAAAGTGAAACAGTTTAAACACTGGTGAATGCTTTGCCACCATTATAACAAACTGCTTGTAAGGCTCCCATGAAAGTATCTTTATCAGGGAAAGATCTAGGCAATATCACCTTGAAGGTGCAGGTAGATGAGAAGATGGACTCAGCATCATCAAATTCTATACTGATCTTCCCTAACCCAAAATGTGGTATACAGGGTGCACCAGTAGCGAATATGAGGAATGCCTTGATCTTAATCTCATCAGGGCTTAATTCTGATGGGAACTGTAACATCTCCCTAACATCATCACCATTCACGCCTCTTTCCCCTGCCAAAAACAACTTTTTGAATACATCAGGGTACAACTGCATCCTGGACCCAAATCCCAGAGTTTGAAGCCACTGTCTCAGTTGATCGAGCAGAATCTTTGGCCTGCCAATGGTGTCATGGATGATCACGTCTCGAATCACCCTCATCTTGTTATCATTCTGAAAATATTAAACACAATCAGGGTTAGATTTCAAATAGTCCCAGGTTTGTTACAATTGCTGTAGTTCTTTTATGAAAGTGGATATATTTTCCAACATTCTCAAGAGATAATCCAATTGGTATACCAAGGTTTTTTGCACAGTGAGAAAGAAGTAGGTTGTTATTATTATTATTATTAAAAGCACTGTAAGCTATGGACTCTATGTGCAAGTGGCCTGAGTGCTTATTATAACATTTACGTGGATCAAAACTCAAGGAAATTAGGCTAACCGTCAACATCATGGTGAGGCCACAATTTGAGAGTATATTTGTTACTTTTTCTTTTTGAGCTGGCATACATCACGAGCTTCTGCAACCTGGAAATAATCAAACATAATATTTTAATTTTCTGACAGCCAGTTACGTTAAGTTATTGAATTTCGGGGTCTTTCCACTGAATTGGACTTCAAGTTCAGGGGGAAAAATCAAGAAATAGAAAAAAATCAAATTTCCCAGACATGTAAATAAGAAAATTATCTGCAATACCTCCAAATTTCATCCAACTCTGATAGAATATGTACTATTTTGATGTATTATAGGGACCCACTTTCATCCATGAAACACAGTGGTCAGTGCATCTATTTTCCCTGCTAGAGGGGATAAGTTAGAATTTGAATGCATGAAATGTAATGACAGATGGAGTAAAATCATTTGCTGTGTCTATTTTCATTTTTTTTCATTGAAAAAGTGTAGCCCCCCCCGCCAACTTGCATTGAAAACATTCCACCACAAGGGCTGTCAAGATAATAAACCTTCAATGCCCTTACCTTTGTAATGAAATATTTTATCTCCATTGAACAATCCACCGCAGTCAGATAGAGTATGGCCTTTTCCACATCTCCTGTTGCTAAATAATTATAGATGCCTTGAGTGAAGACAGGAAAACCTGGTCCTCCTTGAAGAATACTGTGTACTATTATAGTGCCCACCAACTTCATGATTACAGATGCAACATTGTCTGCATTGTATATTGGACTTCGGCAATCATCATACTGAAAATATGAGTCAGCAATTGCACCCAGTAATTGGGTGTAAAACTGGCGGACAACACCGCATGTGTCTCAGTGCAGCAGGTTGTCCCAGCTTGAGAGAGAATTTTAACTGTTACTGAGTACTGATTTTACTTTTCACGAACTTTTATCTAGAAATCACGAATCAGGGCCCATAGAATAAACAGTTTAATCACGCGTCACAGCCGACCTAAATTTCACGATTTTTTTGGTAAATTTGATCTATTTTCACTAATCACGCATTCAATTTTAGCCGATACACGAACCACGCACAATCCCTTCACGACCCTGTTAACCCAAATTTGCGTAAAGCACTCCATTGACTCTCGCAGATTCGCGCAAGTACACATTTCGACATGTGTAAGTAATTGATTAGCTCAGACTAGTAATTGATCCGTAGGTTAAAAATATAGATAAGTTAACGATACCTTCACTGGAATAAACTTCTTGCATTCAGCATTCTTTTCGTAGCCATCGCACATGTCCTTCAAAAGTGCAGGAAGAAAATCTTTGGAAGTGGAAATCCACAAACGGCTGGAAGGTGTATTGGTCGTACATGTCTCGACGCGTCATATAGACACTATCCAACCTGGAGTTTACAAGTAATGGAGAATTCAGTTTGAAAATGCATAACATAAGCATATTACACAATGCAATCAGTATTCAAAACGCTTTCTCGCAAATTATGCCGAGACAATTCATGGAAAAGTAGGACAGACAACGGTCGCGAGCCATTGCATCGTGTAACACTCCTCGTGAAACTTACATGTAGTGTGTTACACGTAGTGTGCACATTACACACGTCTCACACCGTGTATAAAAAATGTCGTATAATTTTAGGGAAGCAACATGAAGCCTACAACGTCCGTGTGGTTCTCTTCCACGATCCCTTCGCATCTAAATACGAAGTTGGTGAGCGCAGTAAACTCCCCAGAACGTAGGAATCCGTATTCATCGTCTTGCTCTATAATTTTGGACCGTTCTAGATTGGCGACTTTTTTTTGTCTCTTTGCTTGTGGAGGTATAGCTGACGTCGAAGGTTCTTCCATGTTGTCTCTAACAAATATCTTGGTGCTCTGAAGCAAGACGAATGTTTTAATGCACAAGGTGAGATAAAAATGACGCTAGACTTACTGAACAAAGTTGGATCCTGTTCAAGGAAATAACACCTCGCCTTTACAAAGGATGCCGATATTGAGCAATTGCAAAGAACATTTTCCGACACTTAAACAAACATCCTTTTATTGGATGTATAACAATAATGAAGATATCTTCAAATAACGCTTATCTGCAGAATTATTAGTAGTGCGCACACAAAAGCGTCCAGAGAGAGAAATGTGGTTAACTCGAAAGCTCTCATTATGCTACTTTAACCACTATGCACAATCTTCTTTTTTTCCTTTCATGTTATTCGTATTTGTAGTAATGGGCTCCTGGTATTTATTATTCCTCTCACTCAGCCTCTCATATCTTTGCATATAGTCATCTTTCAAAAAATATCAGTTGTATCTTAGAAATGTGCGAATGAAGCTAAATAATACTTCATTACAATGCAAGCCGCGCCCAAAATGTAATGGGATTACATTTTTAACACATTTCGTGCTCACAATACGGCTTTCTAGATGTTCACCTTTTATTCTGGAGGCGACGAGTTAGCTTCTTCATAAAAAAGGGCCGAGCAGTTGTCAGCTGTGTGCTTTGATAAAGAACAGGATTCTGGTTAACGCCTGCTAAAACCAAATTCTTCACGTTGCCCTTTATGACTTTGCCGGGACGGATCCAGGATTCTCTGAGAGGGCATGTTCAAGTGGGGGTTCGATAGGGTCTAAAGGGCGGTTCGAGCATTGCCAACTTCTTTGTTTTCTTCACTGGTTAAAGGGGAGGGAGATAAGACAGAGAAAAAAAGGGAGGTTCGTAGCCCCTGGATCCGCCACAGTCTTTGGAAACTGCCAATACAAGAACTTCCATGACAGCAAAGAAGTTTATCAAAGGACATATAAGCCGGTAAAATCCAAATCAAACGGGCGAACATGAGAGCACATGAGAGTCGAAGGGAACGGCTGAAATTCATAATTTCAAATACTATATGCATGCTATAACTTTTATTACGCATAACAAGATATCGACATAAAAAATGCAACTCATTCTTTTATTATTATTTTGTTTTGGCCAGTCACCTATTGAGAGCTGATAGCGTTTTCGATAGGAACTGAGCAAATTACCAGCTTTATATTCCAGCATCTTTAGGGTTCGCGACAGGTATATTTAACTTAAATCAATGCCTATAAACTTATGGTTAATGCATTTTTTTAAGTTTCGACATGTTTAGTTTTCATTCGTGCAGCCGGTTCCTGTTTGCTCTAAATGAATACACTTCAAGGTAAATATTCCTTCAACAAACTGAATGAATGGCAAGTACCAGTATAAGTGCAAGAGATCTTGGTTTGCTGGATTTAACGAGTTCAAATAAAGCCATAACATATATTTTAGTCCAAATGTATGCAAGGGGTGGCGAATGGTAAATCCGAGACTTTGCAAGACGCCGAGATCTGCGATTTGAAAATCCGAGTCCGAGCTCGTCCGTTTTCAAAATCCGAGCCCGAGACTATTGTTATTGTAGTTAGTACTCAATCGCGGACCTATTTTTAACATATATCGCAACCCCGACAAAACGAAGTTTTAGATATATTTTTTTAAACTTCATTGGGTTTTGTTTATAACGAACCCCCGATCAGTAACGAAGTAACTTGCTCGGTCCCTTGGCACTTCGTTATATCGGGGTTCCAATGTAAAAATAATACTCGGATTTTGGGGGGCCTTAACACTAGTGAATTCATAAAAAATACAATTGTGATTTAGCTGTGAAATAGCGGCTGCTTGTATGCACGACCATCTGGCCATGCTAGGGGCCATGTTAGATGAATAATTCTGTAATTGGCTTTAGGCCTATTACCCACGTCTATCTTTTTCGTAGACTTGCTCCAAGTCGAACTCGCTGAGTCACTGGGTAAGCGATTACTGGGTCAAAAATCGAGCGCGAGGCGAGTTCGTGCGGGGGGCTAAGAAGGAAAGTCTATCTTTTTCGTTGAATGCGAGGAACTTTAGGTCATTGCAATGCACCTATATATTGAAGATGAACTGGTTGTTTCTTTAGCCAAACGTGATTAGTATCAGATTTCAATTCAATCAGAGGATCAAGTGACGCTTTAATACGACTCAAAGCCGGCAAAAATGTATTGCTATAAAATTTGAGAATAACTCGAAAATCAAACATTTTACATCGACAAGATTCCCTACTCATCCATAGGCAAAATCATGTGGAATTTTGTCGTTCTAAAATGTTTGATTTTCGAGTAAAAGTCAATTGGAAAATTTTCCTGACGTCGTTAAACTTATATAATCATGACTAACAACAGCCAATAGACCCTTTTTATTGACCATTTTTATAGGTATCGTGCAAATCCTTTGGGATACAGGTTCTTTCTTCAAGAGATTTCTAACATCAATGTATGTTCTCATGCGTTAACAAAAAATGAAGAAAAACAATACACAAGGGGATGGTGCACGACACTTAACTGTAGGGCAAAGAGTCTTTGTCAAGAAATCAAAGGAAGTGGTATTCAGCATACCGGAAGTCAATTATGTAAATGATGTTCTGGCAATCTGGCCATTGTCCTAGTTGCACGGCTATCAACCACTTCAGTCGCCTTATTTCAATCAAATTGCTAGCTGTACGATGGCTCTCGTTTTGAAATGGTGTATTTTTTGTCAATCGTTACTTTACTGCTGGGTGTACATTCAATAACCCTCTACCCTCATATTGGAAAGTACTTAAAAGAACTACTTGAAGATTTCGAAAAAGATGCGAGTAGATTTGATCATGTCATCAAGCCGAAGTTGACTGGAGGTGATAAGACAAGTTTATTTCTTCCCAACGTCTTTATCTGGTGCCCACTGGCTCATCATAACTTAAAGTTGCGTTGCACAGAACATGGTAGCGTGCTCAAAGCTGGGCAATGGACGGACATTACGGAAAAGACGAGCCCACGCAACCCACGTTTGGTGTACGACCTGCATGGAAATATCCTCCTCGTTCAAATATTTTATTCTTGCCAGACTGGAAGGCATAAGTACTTATCAGCATCGCCAGAGATCATGAGAGCTATCCCGATCTTGCTTTCTCGAGGATGCTTCCCAGCTAAGATTCTTTTTAAATCCCATGTTCAAAGGAACTATTGGACTTTGTTACGACCCAGGTAGTCCAATGGGTTAATTTCCTCCAAATATCCGAGGGGATTGCAACCCTAAATTACAAAGAATTTTGTAGGAGAGGTGAACGCTACATTATAAGCTCCTCGTATAATAAATCTCAGCCTACGGATTTCGAAGTGGAAGAATTTTGTTCAAACATTATGTATATGAATATATGGAATGATTTGCTGATTCGTTTATTACAGCGACAGTCCTTTCCTTCGATCACACGTTTAAAGTTAGTAAACATATTGGAATAATACGAGAGGGAGACTCTCGGTTCATTGGACAATTTTCCAACCTATTTATAGGTTTAAATGAAAACCAAGAAATAGTTACGTGGAGACTCACTCGGTCAACAAAATTCGAGGAAGTTGAAGACGATCTTAAGGAACTGAAGTAACGGTTGGATAAGGCGGGCAAGAAAGTTAAAGCAATATTTGTTGACGACTGCTGTAAAGTCAGAGCAAAATATCAATGTTTTTAAGCAAGATGAAGAAATAAAACTGGATTCGTTTCACGGAGTCCAGCGGGTTACAAAGACAGTGCCTAAAGGAACAGAGATTTTCAGAAGGTCAGGAAATGAGTTTGGGCTAGTTTTTAGGTCGGACGGGGACTCGGGAGAAGTTCGTAGTTTCCCTACAGCAGAACCTGAACTCATACAAGTTAACCATAGAGGACTTTGAACGTAGATGGGCCGATATCTTCACAACTCAAGATTACAAAAAAAACGCAAGATGAGATAGACAGATTGAAGATTCATATTGAGAAGGGATGTCTATCAGGCATAAATCCTGGTGAAGGAACAGAAGGAAATGAGGTTTTACATCATTTCATTAATATAAGTCTACTTTGCGGTTCAGCAACCATAGGTCCAGAACTTGCTATTGCCGTTTTAACAGTGTTGTTTTATACGCTGAATGGCAAAAAACAGGGACACAGACATGACAAAAACGCAAGAACAAAACCCCACGTTACAATCGAGGGTATTATTGCAACGAATTATCTGCAGATGTCAAACGATAGCATCACTAAAAAGAGCGGGGACTGTACAAAAAAATAACACTGCTAAGTACGGAAAATAACGACAATTACGTCCCACAATTTATTGTAGTTTCAGACAAAATAGAAGATGTTTGTAACCAGGAAGTGGTCAAGACAATTCTACATGTATATAGAACAGATCAAAAACACAAGTAATGTACGCTCATTCAATATTTTCGATGCGCCTCTATTGCAACTCCAGGCATTACAGACCCTAATTGGACATGATAATCTTGAAATGTGTTCGTTAGTGGAATCAGTTGCCGGCCGTCAACTAACTAGAAACCTTTCTGGTTTGGGTCTAGAAGTGGACAATGCTAATAGTGATGGTGACTGTGCTTTCACTTGCATAATCAAGCAAGTGATCAGTTTGCATCTGCGTATAAATGGGGACGCACGACAACGTTTACTATTCCATCTAGAGACACTAGGGCTACACATGCAGTATGTTGCTGAGGATGCATACGTGCTGCGTCAGTTGTTTGTTGATCATATTCAAATGTCCGTCGATCACTATGCGGACATACTAGGGATGGATCACAATGAAACTTTGGCCGAGGCGTTACGCTTCAGGGCACCGGGAGTGTTTAGTAGTAATATCGGAGATTTGGTGGTGAAAGTCCTTGACAACCAAAATGGCGGTAAACTTAGCGTTTGCACCTGCTTTATAAAATTGCGAAAATTTACTTCCTTTTCGTCGAGCTATTGAAAGTAATCAGCCCAATAGCGAAACGAATAATTTTTCTTTGGTTTCTCAATGTTTTTTATTCAAGTTGGTGCCAAACACGAACAACATAACCATTTGAACAAGGAGGTCAACTTTTTTTCCGTACCAACAATACTCGTACTTATCCATTGAATATGTGGTATTTTACAGACGATCGGAGGTTTTCCCATCAATAGGTATGGCATTTCTATGAAATTTAATTCATGTGCTTTATATATTTGTTGTCAAATTTTAAGTAACTATTTTTTTGCGTGCGACTTCCGTCAACATAAGGGGCAGAAAAAGAACACTTTCATGATTGTGCAGATCCTAGGACAAGTGCAATCTTTCACGATTTTTCTTGCTTAAAGTCTGAAAAACCATGCCTGCTGGCATTGAGCTTTTAATATGACACGCCACCTGTCTATCTCTTAATACTAAATGAACTGTGCAGGAAAGAGGAAAGAGGCATGATACAGTTAAATTCAATTCAATTTTATTCACACTTTCGGGATTACAATTGCAATGTACATGAAGAGTTAAGTAAGGTTACTAGAAGAAAGCAAATAAAGAGCGTATTTCGACAAGTAGAAGTGTGCAGAGGCCAAAGTAGCAGAGTTTTCGAGCTGGCCTCTGCCAGTCATTATACATATAGTAATGCAACTTGTTCATCGATCAGTAATGCACATTGGGGGGAGAGGGCGGGCAAGGGGTGGGGATTTGACATACCCCGCCCGTCCAGGGTGGGGTTATTTATAGGAAACTTAAGGTAGGGCAGATATTTGATATTTTTGACCAAACATGTTGTCCTGAGAGTGGGGAATTTGACATTTTATGGGGAGAAAATATCAAATCCCCACACCTTGCCCGCCCCCTCCCCCCTCGGGCTTAACATTGATAGGTGCATAAGCATATGCCTGAGCACCTTTCTTCCTACTTCAATCTATGGTACAGAAAAAGATGTCACTTTTACCCACAACTCTTTACATGTGAAAAACTTTAAAACAAGAAACTACAATAAAGAATATATGATTTCTACTTGTTATTTTGGAGTTTGTTACATGTAGTTTCACAGGAAATTGTGGTAAAATGTACAGCCTCCATCTTTCCATATAGAGGATTAAGAGTATCACACAGTGTATATAATGTATTTCCATTCTCTAGGAAGGCCTTTATTAGACCAATAGAACACTTCACAACACTTAAGGTTATTTTTTATTCTGAATCATTAAAAATGCACATCCTGAGGATCACATAATCCTTTGGGTAAAGACATGCACCCAACACCAGGTCTAAGTTCTCTTGGGGAGCAAGGGTACAAAGTTCATACAATGGACTATGGTTCCCATCTGTCAATTAAGCAAAGAATATTTAAAGAATCAAATAAACAAACTTGTATTAATAGTATATAGAGTGTTAATAGAGGTTCCTTTTCCTCTCTTCTTTTGTAATTATAGTTTCGCAAACTGGCAGGGAAAAGAAACCTCTGCCCCCAGTCGCAACATAATTTTGAACTAACCACCATCCACGACCATGGATTAAAAAAATATAAAAACATATATACACTGCTTGTGTAAAACGATTTGCACCTGCCAACATTAAGCATTAGTTTGCATACTAATTACCATGGGATCACATTCTTCTCATTGGTCAACCCGTCCAAGTATGGCAAAGGTGTTTTTGTGTCGCTTAGTAATGCAATGCATGCACAAAATAGATGTTGCGACTGGTTGTACATTTCTTTTCCTCTGCCAGTTTTGGTAAAATGCAATTTTTGAGGAACCCTTTGCTCATTAGGGCCCTGTCTGTGATGCCCATGGTTCCAAATATTTTGTGATAATGGGGTCACTTCTGAATCTGTTCTGCCAGTGGTACAAGGTGCAGCCCTAGCAAGAACCCTGTCATGCATAATTTGTAGGCCTTCAACCTTATGTTATCATTGAAAAGATTAACTCTTTGACGACGGACCGTATTTGAGCTCAATTGGTGAAATCCTGAGTGCTAACTAAACCCTCCCCCCTCAGTTCCAGTTTGGCTAGCCCGGGCTAATTAAATACTGCTGACCTGTTAAGCCAAGGGCTCAAACTTTCCCCACAGTGCCATTCGGGAGAATTTTACGCATTCGTCGACGGTAGGTATTGCAACTTCTGTAGGGTTTGCAACGAAATGTGCTCTATTTTTGGAGAAAAATGCCACTGTCAGAGAGCTTGAGGACATTATTAAGTCTGATGACGGCTGAAAAGTACTTGGTTTGCTTTTAGTAGGCCTTGTGAGGGGATTTCACAGGGTTTTTCCGTTGTGTTTCTGCTTTGAGACACATGAAATAATACTTCACTGAAATCCTTGAAATCCTGCAGTTGGTTGTCTTTTACCCCTGCTCAACCTATTAGGATGTGTTTTTGTCACTTTAAAGCAACGGCTTGAGTCCAAATCACCGCTCTTGGTTGTAGGGGTAAAAGACTTATTAAAAAAAACCTACCGGAGTCCCAGAGGGGGGTCCCTTTGTGATTTTTTTTGATTACCCAGCATGCAATTGGAGGTGGGAGCAGGTAAATGTGGTCGAGTGAAATGCAGTGTAAACATCGGCGTGGTTCACAGTCGTTTGGTGCGTTTTATGCAAACAAACCTGCTGGTTGGAAAGATTAAAGAAGGTACTGTAACGCCTGAGCACTGATTTTGTTTTTGCTTTTGATTTCAAGTGCGAATGGGAAGGATTTTGTGAGCCGATTTTCAGCTCCTCAAAATTCGTAAAATCGAAGAAACGAAGTACGATTCTCAAAACAAATGAGCTTTTCTCCAAAGTGGAAGAGCCAAGCGATCCCTGCTATAGCTCTAACTTTGAACTCATTCAAACAATATCGCAACATCGTCTTTCCAGCATGTCTAGATGTGATGCAATAATTTTTCCAGTTATCGGTCACATAGGACCGATATTTGCAGGGTCCGTCGCCAAAGAGTTAAATGGTTTACTTGCAGTGCAGAACTAATAAACACAAAAGGGATAAATCCAAATGTTACACAGTATACGAAGTAAAACAATCTAATACACTGTACTTGTATTTCCAGGGCCATGCAAGAATATGTGCACCAAGTAACTTACACTTACTTAATGGACTATTATCATAGTTCGGCCATCTTGGATAAAACAATGGTTTTGGCCCCAGTAGCCTCGCACTGGTGGATTTCAGAACCAGTTTACCGGACAAAAACAAACGTTTTTAATCTCCTGGGCCTGAACATGGCCACCACATGATAAAAGCCCATGCATGACTAGTGCAAGAATCGTTATAAAGTTTCATTTCCACAATGTACATACATGTATATCAGCACAAATAATCAAATATATGTGGATCTGGTTACCTGACCGAGCTTACATGTATAAGTTTATATAAGTTTTTCCACCAAAATGTTAATTACCAGTATGGCTCCATAGGACATATCGAGAAATGGCCCTGTATTCTGTAGTTTAGCCTAAGCAATATCTTGCTAAGGGTTGGAAAGACTAAAATATTACCAAAATATTTATAGTAAAATCAATTACATTTTGGACTGACAAAGCCCCCTCTACTACATTATCTCAATCAAGGTCTTTATTAAAGTGTATTTTTTAATGGGGCATTTTTAGAAGTTTTACTACCCCAGCAAAAGGTTTTAAGTTTACTATTTTGACTCACTTCGATAATAATTTCTAATGAAAGTAATCATAATTATGTTAATTAGTCATACATGTATATACATGGTACTTTCCAGACATCAGTTAGGTTGATCAAACGAGTTCATGTTTCGACATTCTAAAAACATGCTTCCAAAATCATTTAATAACTATTTCATGCTTAATAATGAAATGCATACACACTATACAAGATCATCATCAAAAATCCATGTACCTTTATATACGTACAAACTACAGTAGGTATTCAATAAAATATAGAGGAAACAATCTTCCAAACATGGTCAAAGAGGCCAATTCATACAATATTTTCAGAAAAAAATTAAACAATATATTTTTGCCGAATAATCTAATATTGCTAGCAGGATATAAAAGTACAGTTGTCACATTCAAAAAGTAGCTTACAAGTACTACATATATAGCTTATAATTAGTAAAGCCATGTTAATTTTTTTTTATTCTATATCAATAATCATCTCGGGGGCTCTCCCATAAAAGCCCAACAGGGTTTATTGAGAGCTCCTGCTCCATAACACTACGTGTATGATTGCCAATTAGAAAACACACAATGTATGCAAAGTGTTAAAATGGAGCAAATAAAATGATTGATTGAAAAGAGGCAAGTTTCTTATTTTTTCCAAGACTCTCGTCCACAACTACATGCACTTTCTTACCAGATCATGATTTCTACAAAAAAAATAGTTACTTAAAAAATAAGAGAACCGCATATTCTGAATTTAATTTTCTGATGCCACGCTTCGGTAAATGGGGCATGGCTTAACGGAGCGAGAGAGAGTGAAAAACAAAACCTGGCAACAAAGCAAAATGAGATCTAAAACTCTTAAACAATGGATAGACACGAGAGCTCGAAGAAATTCCGCCAGAAGGACTTAATTCGAAAGATCACGAATAAGTTTTTGCTACAGACAACTGTAAAAGGAATCGTTTATTTAAATAGTCCATTTTAGATCGATCTCGGATCGATCCGAGACCACCTCCTGAGGTGTACTGAGTTTAAACTCAGACTAGATCGATCTCGCATGGACCGATGTCGGACCGATATCGAATCGTTTAGAGTGTTCACACCCCCTTCACACTTGGCACGTACTTGGCTTGGATCGATCTCGGATCGATCCCATATCGATCTACATTGTACTGAACTGCCCAGTGTGAACGTCCCAGAGCTGTGTTACTGTCTATATAATCGAAAGAAAATTACACGATGGTTTGAAGATTTAAACTTCATATATTCGTACCACCGTGTAATATCCTCTATATATGCACGTGTGAAGATATCACATTTTAGGAAGAGAGAAATACTGGTATTTCATCGATATTTATATATTAATATTTCTTCTTTACTTCTTATAAAACCGGTGTGTCGAGGCCTCTAGAACGATATGCCATGTCACAATTTTTAACAATCAAAGTTGTATATAATACATAATAAAAGAGAGAGTAAAAATAATATAATACCAGTACCGGCGGAAACTCAGTCCGTTAAAAATATTACTGGGCAACACAACTGCAGATCTCAAACAATGTTACGGATAATTATCGGTGTCAGTTGGAACCTCTGCAGGATGAAAAACTGAAATTAACGTATTAATTATTAATGTAGAAATCATTTACTAACAACATTTCCCTCCCGCCCCCCAGAAATCCAAAGAGGATGTACATGTGGCAAAAATGCAGGAAACGTTAAGGGAAACAGATCTTGCGACGCAAGTGAAAATACAAGATGTCCATGTTCTCGTCGAGGGGATGTTTGTGGTAGGCAATGCAGATGTAAAAATTGCCAGAATTCAAGCAAAGGTATCAACGACAACCTTACCAAAGTAAAAACATTTGCACAGATCAGCTGCACTTGTGGAAAAACCAAGACACGTAATGACCAAACTACAAAGCATGCGCAGATGGCGAGAGAAAATCTAAATGCAGATGTTTAAAGCTCGGGGTAGCATGTAGCAGTGCGTGCGGCTGTTACAACTGTTGCAATGGTAACAAAGTTTCGGGTGCTAATAATACAACCCAGCGCAACCATCGGAAAAGGGAGAATCCATTCCCTTACAAGCGATATCCTTAATTACAATAGCTGTACGTGAACAATGGAAATAGCAAACGCCAAATTTCGGCATTAAACACTTTTTTATGTATTATAACCGTCGTCACTGCCGTTGCCGTTGCCGTCCTACCATCGACGCGAGATAGACGTTAGTATTACACTCAAAATGACCTATATGATATCCTATACCAATAACTGACAGAAACCAAGATTAGTTACTTTTCTCTAAGTCAAAAAGGTATAGAAACTCAATACTGGCCTTAATCAAAGGAAATACTTTGCAATATATAAATACGGTTATTCTAAATGTATAGAAACATACCAGGGTAATGTAAGCCTCTATCCGATATGTCTTCATTCAGTGTTCCCACTAGTTAGAATAAGAGTTACAGACAAACGGAAAGCACATAATGCTGTCATGTTGTAATGTGATATTTTAAAACAAAAATCAATATTTCCTTTCAAAGGAGTTTAATTAATTTTGTAAGTATAGGAACTGCAATGCAATCAGCACCCAAAATGAAAAGAAAATTTAATTTAAATCTGTCATGAAACATACAGAAATTAATATTCCAACATGTTGGTCTGATTTCACCCAAAAAAATGCAAATAAATCTTGATTAGTATATTTGTACAAGTCGATTTCCATTCCAGTCACATGAATAAGGATGTGTGTTTATAACCAGTAAATATAAATTAGCAAGAAGTGGCTGGTGACTAATTTTATGGTACCAGCGAGATATAATATATGGTTCAGAAATTAAATCAAACGATGCTTTGATTATCTTCATTGAAACATTATCATAGCCAGGCGCTTTGTCGGGTTTAAAAGAATTGGAGATGGTCTCCAGTTCTTGTCTAGTGGTTGGTTGAATAATAATAGGTTCTTCTTGGTAGGATGACAAGCAGTTCAGAAAATGAGTGTTATTAGCCGGTATTTTGTTGGCAATAATTCAATTTAACTTCATGCAACGCCTTTTGAAAATCGAACTCCTTTTTCCTGATTCTTTCTTTCACTTTTATGGGTGATCCATTGATGCAAACGCCCTAACTCCGTATCAGCCTTAGATATATTTTCCTCAACATTTGCACACCATTCCTATTTCCAATAACTCCTCGCTGTTTTGAATTTTGTACTCTTCCACGACCCTCCTTGAATAGGATGTCAATTGCGAGAGAACATGTGCACTCAGTTACTGCCAAAATGTAATATGATCATGATCAATAACCTCGTACATGTACAAGCAGCACGCGTCCCGGCAGTTTCAAAATAAACTGAAAAGAAGCTGAAAAGGGGCAAAGGCAATTAACCAATACGTACCTTGGCTATAAAACACAACAAAAATTAATTCTGTGATTACATAGGCGGGTTGGCCGGGTTTGGATAACTCGTTTATATGTGACTCTAACATGAGCCAATTAAGTCATTAACTGTAACAATAAGATATACACCATATGTACATGCCAGGATGAAACCGTATGTATACATTTCAAGAAAGATATTAACAGCCGACTCCAATTTTATAAATTACTTATCAAACTTCTAGATGTAGAGTCGTGTTGTTCAGTTATTTTGGTAGCCTTGCAGGCGGTGGATGTTTTTTTTTTAGCGCAGCAAACGGATCATCGAAGCGGCCGCCATATTGGCCGAGCGTGATTGAGACTTGGGATCGAATGACAAATGGAGGGGGAGGGGGAGAAGCAGAGAGGAAAGCTAAAGACCGCCTGCACGAAAACCCCTGGTTTGTGAGTACAAAAGTTAGATCCCGTCCACCAGCGGACTGAGACGATTGACTGAGACGGTGTCAATCAAAGCTTATCGCGGCAAGTGTTGAAAGCAAGAACTGAAAGGAATATTCTAGTTACGCCGCTTCGCAGGCTACACTTCTAAGTGTTGTGTACTGAGCTTGCAGTTGATAAAATATGGCGAGTAATACAAAAAGGTCTTGACAAGTTTTATTTGCTCGTGTAGACGACGAAAAATGACACGTTTTGCCTTGACAAGTCTCCTTGTTGAAAAACTGGAAAACTTGCTCGTGTGGACTACGCATTAAGACAGAGAAAATGAAACCCGAGGACTTGGAATTGAACTGTCTAGACTATAGTGAAGAAACTAGACAACTGACGACTAGATACAACCCTACTATTAAAAATCCTTGTACATATTATTCCCATAGTTTATACAGTCCCTGTCAAACGTTTTTCACACTGTACGAACCACATACGGTAGAATGTGGCACAGGTAAAATGAATGTGGCAAAGCGAAGCGGTGGCTCTACCACTTTCGGTAAAACGAAACTGGTGACTCAACCACCTTCACTAAAATGAATTCGGTATCTCATCTTGCTCGAGCACTGTAACAACGTACATGTATGTAAATGTGGCGCTACGTAACGTACGCGATCCATTCAAGTACGCGATCCATTCAAGTATAGGAGTGAACATGTCTTCCATTTGATTTCATTGACGTTTGAGTAAATAACAAAGATGAAGTGAAAGATTACCTGTATTCTCATTTAAATAATCTTGCTTTGAAAAGCTACACTTTAAAGTCAACCTGAACGCGTTAGGTTTTCCTTCATTTAATTCTATTAACAGAGTAGGGAAATCACTTTTTCCAGCTGAAACAGAAAGTATTAAAAATCAAACCTTTTTGCGGGCTGTGACTACTCTTCCCAGTAAACTGCCCACGTGATGTGAATATTCTGTACCACGGATCGGCTGTTTGGCATACCGCAGGGTAGATTTTTTGTCGGCGGCAGCCAGTATGATTGGAGACAAGTTTCGACTGCCTCATGTCTACAATGTGTCATTCGACTGTCTACAACGAGGCATTCTTTGTCTACAATGTAGAACAACATGTCGATTTTCTCACGTGTCTATAAAACGTGTCTATAAAACTGCTTATTTACATACTGCTCTGGAGCAAATTTGTTTGGTACGACGCCTCTCAGGATTGAATCAGATAATATTAATATAGAATCATCAGGTATTTCTTGGCTGGCGAATTATTCTCTGGAAATTCCGCTACTCTCTGTGTCGCTATCCGATATATCCTGAGATACAGTTTCTGTTTGATGTTCCTGTGGGTTCAGTGTGTCGTAGAAGTTTGAGGAATCAATGTTGAAGGCGATCGCCGTATCAACGCTTGATCGTGGACCTTCATTACTATTTTTCCCTTCGGTTAAGTCCGGAGTGTAGAATGTCCTGCTTTCGGTTGGAGTTGGGGGTACATTCGGTGATGTTGATCTCTTGTGAATTCGACAATCTCTTGTGACTTTCCACAAGATCTTTCTTTAGGGCTTTAACTTCCCTCGTTAATTTCTTATTGGTGTTCTCCAATCCGTTGGTGATAGTGACGATTTTTTGTTCATACTCCGTTCTCAGGGCTTCGACAAGATTGTGTAGTTCGTATTTCATCTCTTTGATACTCGATTTGAGTTGGCATTCTATGTCTTTTAACTCGATGACTTGTTCGTTTATCTCTAGTGATATTGATTCAGCGAAACGGTCATATTTGTTGTTGAATTATTTCTGTTTGTTGCAGAATGTAACAAACTATTCGTATTTTGGGTCGTGTTCTTGTGTTTCAGACTGACCACCTTTTTCAGGATTCGGACTCTCTATCTGTGATTCCACAATGACGTTCTCTTGAGGTTTGTCTTGATCTTTATCTTGGGTCGGTGGAGGGATGCTATTTGATGTGTCTTTGAGTGCTTTCTCTGCTTCTTCTTTTGTCTTGAAACTTTTACATCTGCCACCATCTTTGCCATAGTAGTTTTTGAGGCAATCATTATACACTGTGGTCATTCCTGCTTCATCTTTCGTCCACCAGACATAGTACTTCTTTGCTTTTGGCTTAGTCATAGTATAGTAATGAGTATTGTACAAACCTATTGGCTTTTAAGAGAAGCAGATTAACAAGAGAAACAGATTAAATGCCGACCCCCCCTCCCCCCCCCCAAGCCATAAATAATGAACAATCCCTAAATTTGAAGTGCGCCTGTCCCGAACTAAATTTTTGAGGCTTAAAAAAGGTTTTTGGCAAAGTAGGCTCGTCCCGAGGAAAATTTATTTATGAAACAAAGTCAACAATTTACAGATGTTTTTATTAGCTTTGAAATACATACTTTGTTACTAAACGAGCTACTTTCATGGGTGCGAATAACTGCTCATCAGACATATAAATTGTATTGTATTTTGTATTAATTTTAAGGGTGCTATAAAAATTGTTATCGCATTTAAAAAATCATATTTTTTTATTACAGGTGGGAAATATTCTATCTTCCAGTCACGTGTAGGGTCTACTACGATATTATGAACAGTCTTTGATATATTGTTATAGCATATAAATAAGTTTGAAATAATCTACATGTTCTGCGTTTGTAGCAGTTGTTGGTATTTTTTTATTTGGTTCACAAGGTAAGGGGGGGGGACATTTTCTCGTATAACTTCTCGTATACACAGTTTAGTTCGCCTACCCGAGTAGACCCTACACCACAAGAGGCTCCTATAAGAATTGTTTATTATCGCATTTAAAAATTCATATTTTTTTATTACAGGTGGGAAATATTCTATCTTCCAGTCACGTGTAGGGTCTACTACGATATTATGAACAGTCTTTGATATATTGTTATAGCATATAAGTAAGTTTGAAATAATCTACATGTTCTGCGTTTGTAGCAGTGGTTGGTATTTTTTTATTTGGTTCACAAGGTAAGGGGGGGGGGGGCGACTTTTTCTCGTATAACTTCTCGTATACACAGTTTAGTTCGCCTACCCGAGTTTAGCTCGTCTAATCTCTGGTCACATAGAGTTTGCACACAAGCCCGGATTCACTCAAAACAGATTTGTCCCAGGCAACCCGAAACCATTTTTCTTCCATATAAACTCTCGGTAACCCAGGGCACCCTGCCAACCGAGAAAATGTTGGAATAGAAATGTTGGAATAGTTGTTCCCACAGAATTAAGATTGACTAAATTACTCGGCCAGACGGCGGCATGCACGCTTTGCGCCACTCGACAAATTCAACCTCTATCATGTTGCTCTTATGTGGTGGTCACGATTGACAGAGGTTTCGTTAAAAAACTGTCAATGGCTTTCCAAGTTCCACGGCTTGAGCGAAAGCCTCCTGAAAAACATCTAATTAGTGGAGTACCTCAGTTTCAGTGTAATTACATCACAGATCAAATTCAAATCGCTACAGACCTCATGGCCTGCAGATTCGAGACGTGGTTCTGAAACTACCGCACGATATATTACAGGGAAGGAAAAGGAGTTTGCAAAAGAGGTGAGCCTTTTAAGCTACATCCCAACATAGTTTCTTTGAGGCAGTATCTGTCAGGCCCTACGCTTTAATGACAGAGTATGTGAAGTTTTCATTTGAGCCATTTCAGGATGAGAAAGTTGTCAACTCGCTTGCAGACTTCCTATCGCATGTCGATACTCAGTATGATTTCAAAGGATTTGAGCATGTTGTCCCTGCTATTGAACCGTGCTCAAGTTGTGTGCAAAATTGCAGATTTTTGGGAAAGCCGATCACGACTTATCCAAACCCACACCCTCCTATCATCAAGGGTGCAACAACTAATGCGAGGCAGTCCAGCATACATATCGCCAGGAGTACTTCTAACCGGAATTGAGACCCCGCGAAGCTACTCTGAAGGAACTGAAAGCCTTGGACAGCTGGGCATATGGGATGATACTTTTCGTTCTGGCAAACCCCTTCCTGAAATACCCTTATCAAGAAGAAATTCTGCAAGGCATGGATCTCAATCGACTGAAAGGCTCTGTGGATATGCTACAGGAACGTTTGCGACAACGTCGCCGTCCCGAATGCGCCGAAAAGTACGAGCTCAAACATCCACCACATTGAGTTACATACTCCATTTACACGAACAGTGTACAGACTTTGACAAGAGCAAAAGGATAGATTGCATGGTATTCGCTTTGTGAGATCTTCAACTTGGGGATCAGCCCTTGAAGCTCAAGATCATGAAATGGCTAAAGTTTTATCTTGTGACGCGCTCAGAAGTTCCCTACCTGATATGGAAGTGCCCAATGATGGTACCAATGCATGCGTGTTTTTGGTTCACTTTAGCTGACACCGCTAATGACAATTTAGAGCAGAAACTAGCTCAGTTACCGCAAGTGGCCACAAAACATCATTGCCTATTATCCAGTAGAGTTGAACAGTGTTCGCGACATTTCCTCTTTGTATACCGTCCTGGATGCGAACAAGGTTATGAGGGATAACAAGCACCCGAGGAACAAGTTCGAGTTTACCGAAGAGTTACCATACATAGGTGTTTTTACTGCAGTGAGTCGTAACCGGCTTCAGCAAAAACTGCACGAGCCTGCAAACGAAGCGGAATACTTCCTGTCAATATACACCTGCGAGCTTTTCTCTCTCCTTGTTGGGTCTCTTGGGGGGAAACAGTTTATTCTAGACAGCCATCCTGTACCAGAAAGATGCGACGGAAATGGTAACGGGCAACTCAAGGTGTACGCATCCACTTCATCTTAATGCTGTCGTGCATTGTGCCAGTGGTTGTGGAAACGATTAGCATATGGAGGAGTTGTATATACATCTGGAAGCCAGTCCTTGGCTGTAATTAAGTAAGTCAACCCAGAAATATTATGGTATGCGATAATTAGACAAATCATTATTGTATTGCGTCGTCTGTTATCAATAAGAGTACAGACAACGGAAAACTGTATACGATCTTGCAGGCCCTTCATTTGAGCAAGTGTGTATGTTGCACTATGGATCACGTTAGCATCATGCGTCTGTATTATTATTTAGAGCGGTTTTCAATTGAGTGTCGAAAACAAAAAGTTTGGTTTTGTGTTTGCCTACTTTTTCTATTGGGTAGGAAAATAATTTAGTCGAAGTCAACCAATCAAATTCCAAACTAAGACCAACCACGTTTTCAACGATTGCATTTACTTTTCGTCCTGATTGGTTGCTTTTTTCGAGTAAAACCAAATATGTCATTACTTTAGCTCGATTCGTTGTGTTTTTACTTGCTCTTGTGATTGGCTCTATGATTACTTTGGTTTTGGTTTACTGCACTCAATTGAAAACCGCTCTATTGAAAACGGTCGGGGGCCAATGAGAAATGAGGACAGTGGCTTAGTATTGTGGTGTATGTTGCATAGAAGGAAGAGCAATGTGAATTACACTGCTTCAATAATCTAATTTGCATTTCTTATTCACGGTGGGCACAAACGACCATAAAAACGGCATGAGATCTACATTTTAAATATTTTTCAACGCAGACGATTGAATTTTGGTAGGTGGGTCTAGACTCGTGAAAGGAATATAACCTGATAATTTAAGCTCTGTTAATACCATTGTGACGGCACAATGACGTCATTTATCCATTTGTAATACGTTTCTTATATTAACTGTTCGTTACCTCCAAAAAGGAAATCAAAACTTATGAAGTTTGAATTTTGCCAATTTTCCTGCCAAAAATAAACAACACAAAAGCATTTATGAAAATATTGCTTCATTAATCTTCTGGAGTTGTAAATACTGTCGCGTGACATTTTGTCCTATCATAAAATACGTTGGTGGCTAAAATCGTATGTTTTCGGCAGAAAGGCAGATTTTTTTCTTAACGCCAAATATAAATTATGCCCCTTTGGGTGTGGAGCAACCAGCGCACAAGAGTGAAGATTAATGGCATGTATTCAAGGCATTTTTCAGCAAGTGCGGGGAATTTTCTTATATCAATGCCCTAGTGGGCAGGGTCTAAAGCAACATGATCTCCTGTTCAGCACAAAATAAGATGACTGACCTTCGACTAGCCCTTATTTTTCCAGGGGAATTGCCTTGCTAGCTGCGCTGGCGGATAGAACTTGGCAGTTCTTGATTTACTTCAACCACCATCCTTGGACTTCGTTATCTTCATCCAAGTACGAGTCTTCAATAGTAGTACTAGAATCTTAATGAAGGTTTAGGTGCTTCTCACAGCCTCCGACTTTCGGCCCAGTAAAAACACTGTTTCCCGCCTAAAGTGTTAGAGTACCCATGCTTCCACTCGGTCATAATACACGTGATCAACCTTGTTCCCAAGGGTATTTACGACGTCAATGTACTTTATCAAGCGAGTGTCGATGCACCGAGACACTCGAAGCTTGTATGTCAGGGAAAGGCTCTCATCGCATGACTGCGTGGAAACACGAGGAAAGTGCCAAACGAGCACGTGCAAACGAGCCCGAGGGTGATACTGCCGCCGATGGAGATAACATATTGTTGACTGAATCAGCACAGCATGAACAAAATGACGATATATCATTTATCACCACAACAAACTTCTATTCCGAGTCTGGCCAAGTCAGAGAAACTAGATTTGTTGAAAATGACCTGAACGTGGAAGGGGAAAGAAATGATCATGGTCTCGATAGCGATGTTGAACCAAATTTTATATCAGATCTTGAAGTTCCACTTCCAGACGAGGATGATGATAGCCGAAGAAACAAATGGCCCTCATCTTGACAAGAAATTGAGATATTGCCTAAGTAGTTAGGTATAGTGGGGCAAAACTGTACATGATTTGTTTGAATAAAACGCATCCATGTTTATTTGGTCTGATGATGGCCATGAATCAGCCATGAATCAGCCATGCCCACACTGGAGAAAATGGCACCATTCCATACTATTACCTGAGTGTGATTTATAAGGTTAAAATGTGGCGTGCCTCCCCTGAAATGTGTCTAAGAATGACTCAGCATTTGGCAGAAAGAGATCACTGGATTCATGCAGAAATGAAGGAAGAGTGAGCAAGCATATTATTGCTGCAAACAAGTTACTGGAAGCTGATGTTGTTGATGGGATATATGAAAGACGGAAAGTACCTTGCCCAAGTTGCTGCCATACATTTGAAGTCACACTGAAGATGGCAAAGGGGACCCAAGGAATTTGGTATATATTGGTAAATTGCATTCGAAAAATGGTAGAATCGGGGCTCACAATTGAAAATTCAATTACAGTCCCCAGCACAACTATGGTTCGTATTACTTTTAACAACCAGAACTTTCAAAGCAGTCACCAGCTTTTCACCAGTAATTTGTAACTTGGTTTTCTTTTTAATTTTGAGCTATGAGAATGGTACTCTTAGCTGTATCGTACATGGACATTTACCCTTGAATTTATAGAACAAGAAACCAGAAACATGATTGTGGCTCTAACTGATTTGGCTCTAACTGATTTAGCTCTTAAAATATTTTCAAAGGGCATTGGATGGATGTCAAACATTTTCAACAACATCAACAGGCTGTGGTATGTAGATACATGTATATTGTAATGTCTTGTAATGTGTCTTACAGCAGTGTAAAGGGACTATGGATATTGTCAATGTATTTAATTTTAAAATGTCATATCCATTGTTAGGTATAAGCTGTAATTATAGCTCTTTTTCACTAGTTCTTTCTCTATATCAGCTACGCTAAATTTAAACTTTGCAATGATTATACAGTCATGTAATTATAAATGTCTGACACTGAAAACAATTAAAAATAAAAATAAATGTGACCGTACACGGAAAACTAAGGCTATTTACAAGTAAATTAAAGTCAATACAAATATTTATCTACATATAGATAGATAACTAATGATCGATACTAATATGCTTCTTGAACAAGTAAGTCTTCGATTTAGATTTGAACAAGAGGCCCTGAGTGGCCTTAACTCCGGCCACCTAGAAATAGGTTAATTTATAATACATGGAGTTCTAGCATATTTTTGTGCCATAACATGGTTTGTGCTAGGGGAACTGGATAATTGATTCACTACTCATGCTCGTGATAATTTACATATAATGTAATGGACCTTTTACAGGAATGCAATCACATGGTTGTACTAGATGGCAAACAAATCTTAATTCATATATTTAAAGGCACTTGTATGAGATTGGTAGTGTTATTAAGAAAACCTGTTTGTAAATGCTATTTTTCACCTTCTTCCAATTCTCAACCCCCAAAGGTGGTCATGGTCCCTTACGAGAGCTTCTAATTACAAAGTGTTTTTATGGACAAATTACTGTCCGTTAATCATCTCTTCTCTTCGTTCAGTTCGGCTACCCTATTTAATTATTTAATGGTTATGAAAGATATAAATGTTATAAAGGTTACTAGTAACTACATTAAGGAGATTTTAAATATTTACAACGAGTTTGTAGTTTAGTTTTCTTTCACTTTGTTGGACACACACCAATGTAAACAAGTTGTTTGTACAAGGTGCCAATAAACTATTGATTGATTCATTGATTGATAATAGGCCCTTTGCAGGACAAGAGCAAGCCAAAATTAGTAAAAACCCAAGTTTTTAGGTTCATATCTTTAAACTGAAGGAATGGCAAATTTTTGAAACTCTATAATTTAGCTTACTTTAACAGACTTTTTGAGGCTGTTTTTTGCTGACTGGCAAGACCCCCCCCCCCCCCCCCCCCCCCCCCCCCCCCCCCCCCCCTGCATCTCCCCTGCTAGTTTTTGACTAGTCCCTAATGTTTAATAAAATATTGTGTGTTGATTTCATGCATGTAAACCACTTGGAAAATAACTATTTAAAGAGGGCCACGGTATCTCGATTTCCATTGGCCGAGAAAAACGAGACGGTAAACATTTGAGGTTCATTGTAGATTTCAGATTGTCCATTTCCTATTGTTAACGGAAAGAGAAGGCGAAGTGAAGAAAGTAAAATAAATTCCTTCTTCGAGGGTATATAAAATCAAAAGTTTCTTTAGGATAAATAAGGTAGATTTATTGAACGGTAATTTCAAGGTCTTCTGTGCAGTCCAGAAAAATAAGATGAAGACAACGCCGGAGTTTGAAGCCCGTTCGTATCAATCGTCGGCAAACAAAAAACTGGGTGACGCGAAGCTCGGACAAAGTGTCGAGGAGCAAGCGTCGCTTCGCTCCTCGGTGGAAAAGCTTCGTGTCTAAGCTTTGCGAAGTGAGAACCTCCGGTACCCAGGGTAGAGTTCACGCCATATCCTGCTAGATTTTCGTTCCCGAATTCATAAAAACATGTGCATATAATATTTTAAAAGGACCCTGTCAGATCGAGAACTGAGAAATCGCGAGAAATCGGGTCATTTCTACTATACTTTCCGAGAGGTTAATAACAATGAATAACAACACAACCACAGTCAATTGGTATAAAAGTTATCATGTTCAGTTTAGCTACTTACATTTACAAACTGTTGTCTCACTCGTCCTAGATCAGATCTTAGCCATCTATGTCACGAGTGGATCCTTGAGTGGATCTGGATATGTGATAAATTCCCGTCCAAAGCCCGTGAAACACCTCTCAGCTTTAGAAAAGACAAAAATCTTGGTATTGCACTTGAAGGAACCTTTGGTTTACACAAAAAAACAGCTGATATTAAAGGTTTTGCTACGGTCAAAACTCTCACTCGTCGCCATCTTGAAAAACCTGATGTTCACATGTCACATGGCTGGCGCAACGTACGTGTCACGTGACCAGTCGAAATCTGATTGGTCGACCGCGCCAAAACTCGACACAAATAAAAAATAAAAATAAAAATAAACACTTGCGATTTCTGACTCGCGCCAGCCGAAGGCCTGGCCCGAGTAATAAATTAACTGATATGCTCTGCCTAATATCCAGAGGTAAATTATTCCAGAGCTTAGGGCCCGCGACCGAAAGGGCTCGATCTCCATAGGTTTTAAGCTTTGCAGTAGGTTCAACAAGCAAATTCTGCGATGTGGATCTAAGAAGACGCGGTGATATCCTATAACCTAAATAATTCACTAATATAACAAGGCGCAAAGCCGTTCAGTGCTTTATAAACTAGCAGAAGCATTTTAAAAGTAATGCGAAATCGTACAGGAAGCCAGTGCAGATTGATCAGCTTAGGTGTTATATGGTCATACTTTCTCGTTAAGGTTACTATGCGCGCCGCAGAGTTCTGAACTAGTTGGAGTCTATCTAACAAGTACTTGGGAAGGCCATACAACAAAGAATTACAATTATCTAATTTAGAACTAATGAAAGCATGAATAAGTATTTCAGCCGTTTCCTGAGACAGGTATTTCCTAATCTTGGAGATATTCCACAAGTGATAGTAGCATGATTTACATATTTTCTTAACATGTTCATCTAAAGTAGCACTCTGGTCAACAATGACTCCAAGGTTCCTAGCCGATTTCGTAGGAAAGATCTTCTCATCACAAACTTGAATGAATTCCAGTGAAGGCCTAGGTCTATATCTAGAGCTGATGAGTATTAGTTCAGTCTTATCTTGATTCAGTTTAAGACCATTGACAGTCATCCAGTAATCAATGTCTCTGACACATTCCTCGACAGGTGACTTAGCCAGCGATAATTCGACAGAGCAATCAGCTTTAAAAGATAAGTACAGTTGTGTATCATCTGCATATAAGTGATATTGCACATCATGCTGCTTGATAATATCGGTGAGAGGAGATGTATACAACAGATACAACAGGGGCCCCAACACAGCCCCTTGCGGCACTCCACGTGCTAGATGACAATAAGAAGACCTGCCATCCTCAACCTGCACAAACTGCATACGAGATGTGAGGTATGACTTAAACCACTCCAACGCATTCCCTTTAATGCCAAAGCGACCGGACAACCTGGACAGTAGGATGGCATGGTCGACCGTGTCGAATGCCGCCGACAGATCTAACAGTAGGAGTATAACAGCCTTGTTCTTGTCTACAGCACACAGGAATGTCGTTCTGGACTCTAACTAAGGCTGTCTCAGTGCTATGAGACACCT